>CM067318.1:55691468-55781468 GCA_034231615.1 Meghimatium bilineatum | reverse complement strand
GATATAGAATGCAATAGTGTTTGTTAAATGTGTGTGTGTGTTTATGTGCGTTGTAGATCGTGTTTCTGTTATTTACACTGTGTGTGTGTGTGTGTTTTATAGAGCGTTATTGTGTTTGTTGCATTGTGTGTTTGGGAGTGTTATATTGTGTGTTTGGGAGTGTTATATTGTGTGTTTGGGAGTGTTATATTGTGTGTTTGGGAGTGTTATATTGTGTATTTGGGGGTGTTATATTGTGTGTTTTAGAGTGTTATATTGTGTGTTTGGGAGTGTTATATTGTGTATTTGGGGGTGTTATATTGTGTGTTTGGGAATGTTATATTGTGTGTTTGGGAGTGTTATATTGTGTGTTTGGGGGTGTTATATTGTGTGTTTGGGAGTGTTATATTGTGTGTTTGGGAGTGTTATTTTGTGTATTTGGGAGTGTTATATTGTGTGTTTGGGAGTGTTATATTGTGTATTTGGGGGTGTTATATTGTGTGTTTGGGAGTGTTATATTGTGTATTTGGGGGTGTTATATTGTGTGTTTGGGAGTGTTATATTGTGTGTTTGGGAGTGTTATATTGTATGTTTGGGAGTGTTATATTGTTTGTTTGGGAGTGTTATATTGTGTGTTTGGGGGTGTTATATTGTGTGTTTGGGGGTGTTATATTGTATGTTTGGGAGTGTTATATTGTGTGTTTGGGTGTGTTATATTGTGTGTTTGGGAGTGTTATATTGTGTGTTTGGGAGTGTTATATTGTGTGTTTGGGAGTGTTATATTGTGTGTTTGGGAGTGTTATTTTGTGTATATGGGAGTGTTATATTGTGTGTTTGGGAGTGTTATATTGTGTATTTGGGGGTGTTATATTGTGTGTTTGGGAGTGTTATATTGTGTATTTGGGGGTGTTATATTGTGTGTTTGGGAGTGTTATATTGTGTGTTTGGG
The DNA here is from genome assembly GCA_034231615.1 of Meghimatium bilineatum. NCBI lineage: Eukaryota > Metazoa > Mollusca > Gastropoda > Stylommatophora > Philomycidae > Meghimatium > Meghimatium bilineatum. Next base: position 55,780,540 of record CM067318.1, on the reverse strand, counting down.
AGTGTTATATTGTATATTTGGGAGTGTTATATTGTGTGTTTGGGAGTGTTATATTGTGTGTTTGGGGGTGTTATATTGTGTGTTTGGGGGTGTTATATTGTATGTTTGGGAGTGTTATATTGTGTGTTTGGGAGTGTTATATTGTGTGTTTGGGAGTGTTATATTGTGTGATTGGGAGTGTTATATTGTGTGTTTGGGAGTGTTATATTGTGTGTTTGGGAGTGTTATATTGTGTGTTTGGGAGTGTTATATTGTGTATTTGGGAGTGTTATATTGTGTGTTTGGGAGTGTTATATTGTGTATTTGGGGGTGTTATATTGTGTGTTTGGGAGTGTTATATTGTGTATTTGGGGGTGTTATATTGTGTGTTTGGGAGTGTTATATTGTGTGTTTGGGAGTGTTATATTGTGTGTTTGGGGGTGTTATATTGTATGTTTGGGAGTGTTATATTGTGTGTTTGGTAGTGTTATATTGTATGTTTGGGAGTGTTATATTGTGTGTTTGGTAGTGTTATATTGTATGTTTGGGAGTGTTATATTGTGTGTTTGGGAGTGTTATATTGTATGTTTTGGAGTGTTATATTGTGTGTTTGGGAGTGTTATATTGTATGTTTGGGAGTGTTATATTGTATGTTTGGGAGTGTTATATTGTGTGTTTGGGAGTGTTATATTGTATGTTTGGGAGTGTTATATTGTGTGTTTGGGAGTGTTATATTGTGTGTTTGGGGGTGTTATATTGTGTGTTTGGGAGTGTTATATTGTGTGTTTGGGGGTGTTATATTGTGTGTTTGGGAGTGTTATGTTGTGTGTTTGGGAGTGTTATATTGTGTGTTTGGGAGTGTTATATTGTGTGTTTGGGGGTGTTATATTGTGTGTCTGGGAGTGTTATGTTGTGTGTTTGGAAGTGTAATATTGTGTGTTTGGGAGTGTTATATATTGTGTTTTGGAGTGTTATATTGAGTGTTTGGGGTGTTATATTGAGTGTTTGGGGTGTTATATTGTGTGTTTGGGGGTGTTATATTGTGTGTTTGGGGGCGTTATATTGTGTGTTTTGGGGCGTTATATTGTGTGTTTAAGGGTGTTATATTGCGTGTTTGGGAGTGTTATATTGTGTGTTTGGGAGTGTTATATTGTGTGTTTGGGGGTGTTATATTGTGTGTCTGGGAGTGTTATGTTGTGTGTTTGGAAGTGTAATATTGTGTGTTTGGGAGTGTTATATATTGTGTTTTGAGTGTTATATTGAGTGTTTGGGGTGTTGTATTGTGTGTTTGGGGGTGTTATATTGTATGGTTTGGGGATTTTATATTGCGTGAAAATAATTGTTATACTGTGTCTGTGTGCGTTATAAGGCGTGAGTGTGTTTGTTACATTGTTTGATGGAACGTACGACATCAACGTGTGCTTCCCGACCCAATATGGCAACATTCAACGGAAATTCTGGAATGTTGATTAGCTAGGAAAGTTGCGTGAGGAAAACTAGTAAAACATACACGCATCATTATGTGAAATACCGTCTGGCGCAGGCGATCATATCGGTACCATCACATATCTAGGACCTACAAATTGTCTATCCCCAGGTCAATGATAGTTGATCGTATCAACACCTACCGTTAAGCATAATGGTGGAAGGTTAAGTTGATGTGTCGCCTTCATTGCATTAAGTCTACGTTTTTTCAAGACTATCATGATGTTTTCTTTCCACCGTTTTCTTTTTCTACCTTTGGACTTATGCCCGGATATTCTATTGTTATATTATCTTATTAGGACCTACATCACCAGCACGAAGTTTTTTAATAGTCTGCGCCGATCCCACATTTTCAGTTATTGTTGACGCATTTTACTACCTTTCTAGCCCTAGATACTCAATGGCTGGCCTAATCGTAAGTTTGTCAGACATATACAGTTTTATTTTAGTCGCAACGATGGCTTGGACATGGCGATCTTCGCGTAAAACACTCGAGCTCCCACCACCCCCATCTGCTCGCAATTCACTAAGCGACCCACCACCGAACTACCCTCCTAAATTATATATCTGAACAACCGAACCACTGATTGGTAATTATAGACCAATTAGACACGTTTAAATATTTGCTGGGGAATATTATCCATATTTCGTACAACATTTCGTAGAATAAGTAGACCCTGGGTATCTGATCGAACCATCATATCTTACAATAATATAACCATATATCCGGCTGTGGTGGTTAGGCAGAGGACTCGTCTATTGTTAACTAAATATCAGGTTTAAATCCATCCACAGGCAAATGAGCACGCGGACCTTTCAGTAACAATAAATAAAAACTAGTGAATGAATTTATATTTCATAGAAAATAGTCAGTATTTCATAGAAAATAGTCAGTATAGCCAAAGAATTCTGGTAATGTCGTCCTGAATTAGATATTCTACCAATAATAATGTCCAGCATTATTAGATATTCTACCAACAGGTATGTACAGTATAATAAACTTATTAATGAATCTCTCAGAAAATTTAGAGAAAATGGCGCTGTGAAGTAATAAGGAATATATTTAATTATCATCATCATCATCATCAAGTGCCGTGCCGAATGGCGTTGGCGATCATATTTCTCCATGTACATCGATCTCTCATATATGTCATCATCTCTGTTGGTGTCGTCAATCGAAGCCATGTAGTCAAACTGTCCAATATATTTTCTATGGTTCTTCCCCTTGAGTTTTTCCCTTCTATCTTTCCTGTTGTCATTATATTCTCAATGCCTCCTCTTCTCATTATATTTAATTATAATTGTCCTTAATTAAGTTAATTTATTAATTAAAAAGAGTAATGCTATAATTCTACAACTGGTCAACTGAAATAGAGAACTTATTAACTGTATTAGAAGACGACAATCACAGTTTCTGGGTCATGTCATGAGAAGAGGTGGGTTGGAGAACATCGTAACAACTGGAAAGATCGAGGGTGAGGGGAAGACAACGTGAGAAAATATTGGATGGCTTGAAAGCCTGGCATGATGCAGAATCATCAGTAACTATATTTAAATGTATAACAAACTGATCATGAGAGACATGATCGCCTACGCCGGGCGGCATGGTACAAATGAATGAATGAATAATTGTCCACTCCTCATTGAATGTTCGCAGCCCACCTAGAACTCTTTGGCCCCTCATTGAATGTTCGCAGCCCACCTAGAACTCTTTGGCCTCTCATTGAATGTTCGCAGCCCACCTAGAACTCTTTGACCCCTCATTGAATGTTCGCAGCCCACCTAGAACTCTTTGACCCCTCATTGAATGCCCGCATCCCACCTCTTCTTCTTCATCTACTCCTGCACTAGTTCTTAGACGTATGCAGATCAGTAGGGTGTGATATCAATACGGAAATGCGTTTCAGGTACCATGCTAAAATCAGATGACACATCCGACTTCAGCCGGTCACTCTGATCCAATATGGCATGGGGTAGCCAACTTCATCCCAAAAACATCCTTACGATATGCATGGAAAGTAAACAGTCTTGCTATTTCTTCCTTTCCTTTCGAGCCCCGGCAACACGCGGTCTGCATCTAGAACGCGTAGAATGTACGCCACATTACTCGATCCGTAGCTTAAATATAACTCAGATGTCAAAACCACAATGATGGAGAATGTGTGAGGTGAAGTCTTAAGGCGCATAAATCGCAGCTAAATGATTAAAATACTGCAAAGCATTCCGTTCTTTTGACTGTATCTTATTTACCGGCATTGGTTAGAGGGCGAAGCAAGAAGAATAATAGAATAATCTCTTAATCCTTGTTACTGTTCCTTTCATCTACTCAATGCTTGATTAAACTGTACATTATTTTCCATTGTCCTATCCGTTCCTGTACTTAGAGATTGTATTCCCCATTTCATTTACATCTCTCTACGTAATTGTCTTGAATTCCCGAACTGTATTCTCTATTTGTATGGTAATACGTTCTGTCGTTTCGATATCAACACCTTTGTTTCACGTGCAGTTGTGTGTGTACGTGTTTGTGTGCAGACTGAAGTATTCAATCAAACACGAAGCAATCAATAGATCGATATTAAAAGTATCTACGATCTGTCTATCTATTTATCCGTTGTTGTTTTCTCGTAATTCTGTATACATGAATTATCTGTAGATGAAATATCTTCTTCTGTGTTTGTTCTTACACTCCTACAGATTAGCAGGATAGTATATGTAGATGAAATATCTTCTTCTGTGTTTGTTCTTAAACTCCTACAGATTAGCAGGATATTATCTGTAGATGAAATATCTTCTTCTATGTTTGTTCTTAAACTCCTACATATTAGCAGGATATTATCTGTAGATGAAATATCTTCTTCTGTGTTTGTTCTTACACTCCTACAGATTAGCAGGATATTATCTGTAGATGAAATATCTTCTTCTGTGTTTGTTCTTAAACTCCTACAGATTAGCAGGATATTATCTGTAGATGAAATATCTTCTTCTGTGTTTGTTCTTAAACTCCTACAGATTAGCAGGATATTATCTGTAGATGAAATATCTTCTTCTGTGTTTGTTCTTACACTCCTACAGATTAGCAGGATATTATCTGTAGATGAAATATCTTCTTCTGTGTTTGTTCTTAAACTCCTACAGATTAGCAGGATATTATCTGTAGATGAAATATCTTCTGTGTTTGTTCTTAAACTCCTACAGATTAGCAGGATATTATCTGTAGATGAAATATCTTCTTCTGTGTTTGTTCTTAAACTCCTACAGATTAGCAGGATATTATCTGTAGATGGAATATCTTCTTCTGTGTTTGTTCTTAAACTCCTACAGATTAGCAGGATATTATCTATAGATGAAATATCTTCTGTGTTTGTTCTTAAACTCCTACAGATTAGCAGGATATTATCTATAGATGAAATATCTTCTGTGTTTGTTCTTAAACTCCTACAGATTAGCAGGATATTATCTGTAGATGAAATATCTTCTTCTGTGTTTGTTCTTAAACTCCTACATATTAGTAGGATATTATCTGTAGAACATAATGCGTTGTGTTATTAGCTGTGATACCTGCATCTTTCGTCCTGACACATTCAATTTTATAATGGCTTCTGGGTAACTTTGACCCTATATGGCATGAGACTGCCAACTCCATCCTAACATATCATTAGTCGCCTCTTATAACATTCTTGACAGGTAATATTGTTGCTATTCTTTGGTCCCCTCATAGACACAAGCAACACATGTGCTTTCCTGTCCTTAAGTCTTCATTTCAGTTAGTTGAGCCATTTAGAAACTCAGATATTATAAACACATTGAAGATTAAAGTGTTGGTTACTAAACACAATAACAAAAAGAAAACTACGCCTGTTTGGTCATATAAAGAGACACAACTGTTTAGAAAAACATATAATGGAGGGTAGGGTACGTGGGTAGAGGAGAAAGGACAGACCAAGAAGACGATGGACTGACGACATTAATGATACCATGAATACATCGTTGGAAAAGGCAAGTAGCATCGACCAAAACAAAAGTGGGTTCAGAGAGTTCATTGGGAAGAACGTTCTGGAAAGCATAATCACACGACATGAGCCATTCCTACAACTATCTAAATACGCCTAGCTGTCTATTTATTTGTATGTTCATCTGAATGCCTTCTATGTATCTGTTGTCCTCCTCTGGCCTTCGTTTGATCTATTTCCCCATTGTACTTCAACTAAAACTGCATATGATATCTCACTGAAATTCAGTTTTCTGGCATATTCTTTTGAGAAATAATTATCCTTGAAATCATCGATCGATTTATTGATACCAATATGGACAAGAACAATCTGTATCGACAAATAGAACCGACAATAGCTTTCTGACAACAGATAGAATTTGAAAATTGTACCAGATATTCATGCGACCTGTTTTCCAAGATCTGAATGCCGTGGCAATGATTCAAGTGAATAAATGCATAGATTTCCATTTTATTCTGTGTTCTTGTGACAAGAGATTTGGTTTATTTTGAGGTCCCTAACCACGGCACGAATTGATTAGCCTTTTGAACCTGTCTGGCACCAGCCATTGTTTAGCGAATGGCAGGAACTATGAAATGCACTTAATGCTGAAGTTCTTTCATCTGTGAATATAGTTTCCATGCAATATTTTATGGACTATTGTTGTGAGTTTTTGTTGATGGTGAGTAGGTGGGCTGGTTACAAATATGTCTGGAAAGTTCTTATCATTTCTGCTTATCTATATTTTTAACCTTATAATTTTGATTCTTGGAAAATTATAGTTAAATTTTAAAAGTGAGTATCTGTTAGCGTGACAACTTGAGTCTGAATTTGTGAAGTAATGTCGTCGTTGTTGCAACCTGTTTGAACATTTAGTAGAATATTGCCCTTTCAGCAACCTGAATCTGGACTTCTAAATTCATATCCACCCATGTTTTAAGGTGTCTGACTTGGAAGCAAATAATAGCACCACTATTACTTACGATGCATGTCGTAATAAACAAAAAAAATAAGGTGTCGGGGATGGAGTTGGTTGTCCTCTCTCATAGCACATCAGAGTGAACAATAAGTCATGCTGAAATCGGAGGTCTCAAGCCGAACCAAGCAGATATCAAAGCTAAGCTGTAAACCGTGCCAAAACGGATTCCGTTCTCTAGATTACATCATGTTAACCTTCAGGAGTTTGAGAATGAACGCAGAAATAGAAGGAGAGAAATAGTCGATCAAACAAATGATCATCATTATGTGTGACGGCACAGTATTTGGTACATTACTTGTGATGGTACAGTACTAGGTACACTACTTGTGATGGTACAGTACTAGCTACATTACTTGTAATGGTACAGTACTAGGTACATTACTTGTGATGGTACAGTACTAGGTACATTACTTGTGATGGTACAGTACTAGGTACATTACTTGTGATGGTACAGTACTAGGTACGTTATTTGTGATGGTACAGTACTAGGTACATTACTTGTGACGGCACAGTATTTGGTACATTACTTGTGATGGTACAGAACTAGGTACATTACTTGTGATGGTACAGTACTAGGTACATTACTTGTGATGGTACAGTACTAGGTACATTACTTGTGATGGTACAGTACTAGGTACATTACTTGTGATGGTACAGTACTAGGTACTTTATTTGTGATGGTACAGTACTAGGTACATTACTTGTGACGGCACAGTATTTGGTACATTACTTGTGATGGTACAGAACTAGGTACATTACTAGTGATGGTACAGTACTAAGTACATTACTTGTGATGGTACAGTACTAGGTACATTACATGTGATGGTACAGTACTAGGTACATTACTTGTGATGGTACAGTACTTGGTACAATACTTGAAATATTTCGTGGTGGCAATATTTTTATTTAATGATAATTTGAAAATGTGTTCCTTTCAAAACATATTTTCTTGTTTAATTTTACGACCAATATTTTCATATGACGTTTATCGTTGGACTGTAGAAATGTGCTTGCATTTCTGATGTTCTGTAGTGTGTGAATGTGTTTGTGTGTAAGTGTTTGCATGTAGCATCTGTGCTGTTCTGTAGTGTGTGTATGTGTTTGTGTTGTGTATCTATATTCTATGCTGTTCTGTAGTGTGTGTATGTGTGGTGCATTTGTACTGTTCTGTAGTGTGTGAATGTGTTTGTGTGGACGTGTTTGTGTGTTGCATCTACACTGTTAGGTAATCTGTACATGTGTTTGCAAGTTGCATCTCCGCAGCACACTGCATTTACGATGTCTGTGAATGTGTTTGTGTGTGTCATTTATGTATCTCCGCTGCTCTGTAGTGCCTAAATGTATTTGTGTTTATATTTTCCATGCCACTAATGCGTGTGTGTGGGGGGGGGGGATGCAGAATAAAGTCCGCATTTTGGTTTGATCATCAACAGACTTAGAATGTCTGTTGTCTGTATCACATACATCTGACTGACTGTGTTGACATGTTAAACTGTGAACGAGATGAAGACGTAGATTGTCTTTACTTCTTCAAATGATATGATATCCATTCCTTAGTCGACCACAAATAATTGCTGTCCTCAAAATTAATACCATTTGAAAATGAAATCAAACCTTGGACCACCGGACTAGAAACTCAGTTCTCTCCTTGGACTACTGGACTAGAAACTCAGTTCTCTCCTTGGACTACTGGACTAGAAACTCAGTTCTCTCCGTGGACTACTGGACTAGAAACTCAGTTCTCTCCTTGGACTACTGGACTAGAAACTCAGTTCTCTCCTTGGACTACTGGACTAGAAACTCAGTTCTCTCCTTGGACTACTGGACTAGAAACTCAGTTCTCTCCGTGGACTACTGGACTAGAAACTCAGTTCTCTCCTTGGACTACTGGACTAGAAACTCAGTTCTCTCCTTGGACTACTGGACTAGAAACTCAGTTCTCTCCTTGCACTACCGGACTAGAAACTCAGTTCTCTCCGTGGACTACTGGACTAGAAACTCAGTTCTCTCCTTGGACTACTGGACTAGAAACTCAGTTCTCTCCTTGCACTACCAGACTAGAATCTCAGTTCTCTAACAACTGACATCTTCAGTGTAGATGTATAATGTATGAAAATATGCGGTTGAATCGAGTCATGTATATAGTCATGTGGCCTCAACGAGAACAATCCTTCAAAAGTGATACTATCTGACTTGTCACATGATTTTGTATTGGGCTTGACACAAAGTGATTAATGAAAATCTGGGGAAGAGCCACATAATGTCACTTTTTAAAAAGGATAGATACAGTCCACAGGGCTGTATAATTGACGTGGAAATCGCTTGAACATATGCAACCAGAAAATTATGGTTTAGAAGAGAACCATGAAATATAAAATAGAATTCAAAAAGCGTAGAGGATTAGACTTATTGTATCCGGTTTTCTGCATACAAACTCTATTCTTCTGAAGGAATCCTACATTGATAACCCCTCAGACAAGGTAACAACGTAGCTTTACGACAAAATACACAGGACTTGACTAAAAATAAAACCTACTTTATAAACAAACACGTCACGGTCCGGATTCGCTCCCACGACCACATAAGCAGAAGGCAAACGTTTCAACAAGTATACCATGGAGACTCTTTAAGCTGAAACTTACAAACAACTAAATCGTTAACTTGGGAGGAGACTGCACGTTCTAAGCGTCACCAGATCATAATAGAACTGACTGCATTATTGACGCACTCAAAGGGATTTCAAAAAACTTCAAATCAATCTTCTATTGTGTAACAGTCGCCACTGTAATCGGTCAGATTGAAATTTATGTGACTGATTGATCTTCTCTGATTCATCGCCTTCTTTTGTACCTATTACTCCTAATAACATAAGTATAGTTTTCTTTATAAAAACAATCTTTCGCGATTGGTTAAATATTCGTGCAAATAAAAAGCACCTCTTAGGGCGAGTTACACCCTTTATACAGCGGAGATTAGTACATTTTTGTTTTTATCAGAGAACTGTGCTATACAAAATAATGGGCTTTGTGGTTTGGCGAACCAGAATTTTTAAACTTTTTGCAAAACAAAAATAAAACAGAATTATTACTATATATCAGTACAGCTTTCTTAGATACAGTATTATTACTATATAACGGCACAGCTTTCTGGCGTATAAAACATAAGTTTTAATATATATCGGTACAACTTTCTGCGTATAAAAGAGAAGTATTACTGTATATCGGTACAGCTTTCTGGCGCACAAGTACAGAGGTCTTCATAGAAGATCAAATTACTAGGTTCAATTTCCGTGAATATTTCATGGATACTGTTCCATTATCTACAAACGTATTTAGTGAACCCTGCACCATTCCTTCAAATGTAGCTAATGGATTCTTCTTCACTCTCGACAAACGTACGTAATGGATCCTTCTTTATTTTCTATAAACATAGTGGATCCAGCTCCATTATCTACAAACATAGTGGATCCAGCTCCATTATCTACAAATATAGTGGATCCAACTTCATTATCTACAGACATAGTGGATCCAGCTCCATTATCTACAAACATAGTGGATCCAGCTTCATTATCTACAAACATAGTGAATCCAGTTTCATTATCTACAAATATAGTGGATCCAGTTTCATTATCTACAAATATAGTGGATCCAGCTTCATTATCTACTAACATAGTGAATCCAGTTTCATTATCTACAAATATAGTGGATCCAGTTTCATTATCTACAAATATAGTGGATCCAGCTTCATTATCTACAAACATAGTGGATCCAGCTCCATTATCTACAAATATAGTGGATCCAACTTCATTATCTACAAATATAGTGGATCCAGCTTCATTATCTACAAACATAGTGGATCCAGTTTCATTATCTACAAATATAGTGGATCCAGTTTCATTATCTACAAATATAGTGGATCCAGCTTCATTATCTACAAACATAGTGAATCCAGTTTCATTATATACAAATATAATGGATCCAGTTTCATTATCTACAAACATAGTGGATCCAGCTCCATTATCTACAAACATAGTGGATCCAACTCCATTATCTACAAATATGGTGGATCCAGTTTCAATCTCTGCTAACTACTTCTACATTACTGTTGAAATTCTAAGTATCATATAACTAGGAGTTAGTCGTAGCGCATGGTCGGGAGGTTAGGATAGTGATCTCACAATCGTTAGGTCCAGGGCTCGACACTCAGTAAGGCGGGGTTCTTCTTCTGTTGGAAAGTACATTGAAAATAAAAATCACCCCGTACATGACTTGGCGACAGCAAGGGCGTGCAGCCATACCATTTCAGCCTTCATTCAACTCCCTAACTTGCTGTACTGTACTGACATTTCTTTTTAAACTTAGGTAACGCCCGTGTGTTGTCAAAGCCTGAAATGAGAACAAAGAATAGCGACACTATTTATTTTTCATGCATGTGATATGAGTCGACCAAGTAGGTTTGTGGTAGATTTCGCAGTCCCATACCATATAGTGTCAAAGTAACTCAGAAGCCATGCTGAAGTCGGATGTGTGAGACCAAATTTGGCAAATATCGTATCTAATCATGACACAACGAAATCCGTTCTCGATGACTTCACCATGCGGATCTACAAGAGTTTGAGAATAAACGCAGAATATAGGGGGGCTGGGGGGGGGAGTAGAGATTTCTAGGTAGGTATTAACGTTCTGGGGTACTAACACACATAGAAATACGAGATTAAAGTTCTGGAGTACCAACTCACATAGAAATACGAGATTAAAGTTCTGGAGTACCAACTCACATAGAAATACGAGATTAAAGTTCTGGAGTACTAACTCACATAGAAATACGAGATTATAGTTCTGGAGTACCAACTCACATAGAAATACGAGATTATAGTTCTGGAGTACCAACTCACATAGAAATACGAGATTAAAGTTCTGGAGTACTAACTCACATAGAAATACGAGATTATAGTTCTGGAGTACCAACTCACATAGAAATACGAGATTATAGTTCTGGAGTACCAACTCACATAGAAATACGAGATTAAAGTTCTGGAGTACTAACTCACATAGAAATACGAGATTAAAGTTCTGGAGTACTAACTCACATAGAAATACGAGATTATAGTTCTGGAGTACTAACTCACATAGAAATACGAGATTATAGTTCTGGAGTACTAACACACATAGAAATACGAGATTAAAGTTCTGGAGTACTAACTCACATAGAAATACGAGATTAAAGTTCTGGAGTACCAACTCACATAGAAATACGAGATTAAAGTTCTGGAGTACTAACTCACATAGAAATACGAGATTAAATTTCTGGAGTACCAATTCACATAGAAATACGAAATTAAAGTTCTGGAGTACAAACTCACATAGAAATACGAGATTAAAGTTCTGGAGTACTAACTCACATAGAAATACGAGATTATAGTTCTGGAGTACTAACTCACATAGAAATACGAGATTATAGTTCTGGAGTACTAACACACATAGAAATACGAGATTAAAGTTCTGGAGTACTAACTCACATAGAAATACGAGATTAAAGTTCTGGAGTACCAACTCACATAGAAATACGAGATTAAAGTTCTGGAGTACTAACTCACATAGAAATACGAGATTAAATTTCTGGAGTACCAATTCACATAGAAATACGAAATTAAAGTTCTGGAGTACAAACGCACATAGAAATACGAGATTAAAGTTCTGGAGTACTAACTCACATAGAAATACGAGATTAAATTTCTGGAGTACCAATCCACATAGAAATACGAGATTAAAGTTCTGGTATACCAACGCACATAGCAATACGAGATTAAAGTTCTGGAGTACAAACTCACATATAAATACGAGATTAAAGTTCTGGAGTACCAACGCACATAGAAATACGAGATTAAAGTTCTGGTGTATCAACTCACATAGAAATACGAGATTAAAGTTCTTTACCAACTCACATAGAAATACGAGATTAAAGTTCTTTACCAACTCACATAGAAATACGAGATTTAAGTTCTGGAGTACCAACTCACATAGAAATACGAAATTGAAGTTCTTGAGTACCAACTCACATAGAAATACGAGACTAAATTTATGGAGTACCAACTCACATAGAAATACGAGATTAAAGTTCTTGAGTTCCAACTCACATAGAAATACGAGATTAATTATGCAAAGCTTATTGGGATCCAATGGAAAAAGATCACTCAAGAATGAGTGACAGTTGATAGACGCAGGTGAAGTAAGGTTAACCAGTGTGAGAGTTAAATGTGGAAACCTATCGACAGCAGGGCCTACAAGCAGAATAAAAATAAGCTTCATTCGTGATGATGTTGATCATTTCCATGCTTTTCGTTGGTCACTATATATATATATATATATATCACTATTTATGTATACTTTGTGTTTCCTGCCAATGATCGCATACGAAATGCAAGAGAAAAAAATCGAAAAGATAACATGAAGACTTGTTCTCAATCTTCTCGTGGGTCTTTATAGGAGATGCCTACGGAGAATACTGTAGAATATCTAGAAAAGAGACCAGTTGTGGTGAATGTTATTGTAAATGCACTCAGAAAAGAACCCCAAAAACAACCCTGAAACTAGGAAGACAACAGCTGAATTAAATCAACGATTGCATGATTACGTTCAGTATTAGCAGGTCATTACCGTCACCAACAACAACCTTTCACCAGAATTGATCAGGCCTTCATTCGTAACGTTTTTGATTATTGTAGTGTTTTCGGTTGGTCACTAGTTATATACTTGGAGTGACCTGTGCTATTTTTGGCACGCGATTCTAAGTATCTAAGTAGTGACCTACGGAAAACACAAGAATAATCAAGAAAAGGAACGAATGGACGCTTAATTAATTCTGCGGAAAGGTCTTCCATATAATCAGTAGGCTCGAGCAGAAAGTCAAAGAAAATCGTGGTTTGATAATATTACGGAATTGTCAAGGAAGTCCTTCTCCAGAAATCTTAAACATCGTCACTTATCTTGGCTGGTGTGACTAAGGTGACTTTGTGTATACATTGGAAAGCCAGCGATAGCAAATGTATAGACAGAAACAGTCTCGCGAAATATCTGTAGACAGATAGTACCAGGTGAACAGAGTAAGAAGGATTTGTCATTAACTGGAAACACACATGAATACAATCACACATATACATCGACGTTTTGGCTAAACAGTCATTATCAAAAACAGAACATTGCACACAAAAGGTTAGGATGGCACTACGTATGATCCCATCAACATAATAGCGAAAGGGGGGGGGACGTGCAAGAAGGAGGTAAATAGCAGATTGTAAGAAAAATTGAAGGAAAGTTGACGATACATAATGAACATTATAAAACTGTGTTGTCTATTTTCGTTTGTCTATCCCATAAGGCAACAGGGGCAAAGGCCGACCAAGACGCCGTTGGACAAAAGACGCTCAAGAATGCCCACGCATGTCACTGAAAGATGCAGGACAATTTGCTCAAGACCGCTGATAATTCAATAGATCCATAGGAAAGACTACGTTCTGAAAAGAATATGTCACTTGATGATGATATCCCACACTTTGGCAACGCTAGCTCTGACAGGAAGCCAGTAAATACGATGGAAAGGGATTTGAAAGATTCAGTTCTGTCCCCACTTTAGGAAAGGGAAACCCCCACGCCCTTTTAAAACATCAATAGGACTAAACGTATTAGAACCCCCCCCCCCCCCCCCCCCCAAACAAAAAAATCTTTGAAAAGAAAACCAAGGAACACCCCCCACCCCATACTATTAAATTCGCCAAGAAGTTTCTGTCTCAAAGCCTTTTATTCGTTGCAAAAAAGGAGAGAACAATCTCACTAAAATTGTTTATAAGTGCTGCATCTTGTAAGAATTTAAATATACCAGCCTGGGTCATAGCTATTCAATTTCAGCAGTTACAATAAACGAAGTAACACGCGATAAAAAGATATCAGCAGCTGCGGCATGTAGTAATACTTCTCGCAGAACTTACCGCCGCACATATCAGTGTATACACATGTTGCATATTAGCGCTAATTATGAACATCAAACGTACATGCAAAACAACATGATATCGTCAACACCTCCTACTTTCTCTCTCTTGTTCTCTATCGCTGCACATAGACATGACCAAACGTTGTACCGTCACAAGGTTGCCATGTTGATTATTTCATGTTCATATGAAACATATGTTGGCATTCTTTAATGTCCTTAAACATGAAATATTTGGTTGTGGCAATATTTGTATTTGATGTTAATTTGAAAATGTGTTATTTTCTAAAAATATTTTCTTGTTGAAGTTGAAAATACGAAAAGTTATTTGACACCCTCAAGAAAAGCTGTTGTTTGTGAATTTGTTTCTCACTTTATTGCTGGAAAAAGCAACCAAGATATAGATTGTAACTTAAGCTCCTGAATACAGTATTATAATTACATATTTAACTATTTTTTGTCCAGAAAATTCCAGCTCATTTTATTATGTTTTTATTTCAAAATAAATGAGGATATGGGCTAAGATTTTGAAACATATTTTTACTGAAAGTTAGTTATAAATAGTTTGCAATATCTGGCAATACGGTCACGTCCTTCTCTGAAAACCGTTATAGTATTGTGAAAAAGTAACGTTTTAAAATACTGTTTGTTTTTCTAAGTCTTCATGGAACTTGATCGAGCGATATATAAACCGATCGACAATTATATCACACGCATTAGATGTGAATGTTGTTCTAAACTCGCTTGTGTCTGTTTTGATGGAAATTAAACAAATACAAATTAAAGTGATGTTCTGAATAAAACAAACAGTTTTCATTTTGTAAATCAGTCCCGCCGTTGAACTTGGGTATTTATCGTAGAGGATCCTGTTGCATGAACTTAATTACCGTCGGATTAAAGTATCAGGCGATGCGCGGTTACGTTGATCACGTGACGGATTCTAAACAGATTTGCATGACGTCATAACACGTCGTCCTTCAACGCTGATATTCTTTTCCCTTCAAACGCACTTAATTCGATACAACTTAATGCCCCACCACCATCTGCAGGTACCTGGGTGGTCCCCAAATGGAGAGAATTACTACGACAGTTTCAAATCTTGTATGGATGGTTTGTGATTTAACGCTGTCACGTATAACTTTCTCATGAAGCGATGTGTAGCTGAATCTTATCTTTAATGCGATAATATTATTGTAGTTTCAGCACTCAAGCGTAGTCTAATACGAGATTACATCAACGGTTACTTCATGAGAATATATTACACACAGACACTCAATGTTAAAATACTTGTCATTTTGTCAAATAATGAAACCATATATACATCACGAATTATTTACTGTTAAATGTTAAGTTACCTCTCAGCATTCAGTCACATCACCATGAAATGTAGACGATCGGGGTTCGAACTACAAACTAGTTTGACCTATTTTTACTTGAGAGCAGCGCCCACTAACATATCTGCCACTGAGTCAATACTGTCTGTAGAATTGAATGCATCGTGTCATGGTTTACATCTTAGTTGCGATATCTGCGTATTTGGGTCTGACGTATCCGACATCAGCATGGCTTCTGGGATATTTTGAGCCTCTTTAGGATGAGACAGCACAACCTTTCCAACCAACCCTTAGCTTCCTCTTATGATATATCTAATAATATCTAATAATAATACTGATATCTAATGATATTCATGGCAAGTAACAGTGTTATTATTCTGGTGTTTTTTTCCATCGCATTCATTTGTTTTTCATGCCATGCTCATCTTCACTTGCGAAGGAGGAACACCATCATCATATTATTCAGTGCTCTCCTTTAGGGTCCCGGAAACACACGACTCCCCACAACATTTCTCAGACTGTCTCTATCACAAGTTGCTTTTTTCTTAATCTATAAGGACAATGACAATAGGTGCAAACCTGTGTTAAATTTAACAAAAGTAGAGCTAACCAGATTGAAACGTGTGATGTCTCCAAGCAACGGAAACCATACATAACATGCCCTTCAACATAGGCGAATTACTACTATTACTGTAACTACTACTATTACTATAACTACTACTATTGTAACTACTACTACTACTGCTCTACTGTTGTTACTACTATTGATACTACTGTGACAGATATTACTACTAATGCTACAAATATTACTACTAATGCTACAGATATTACTACTAATGCTACAGATATTACTACTAATGCTACAGATATTACTACTACTGCTACAGATATTACTACTACTGCTACAGATATTACTACTACTGCTACAGATATTACTACTACTGCTACAGATATTACTACTACTGTTACAAATATTGCTGCTACTGCTACAAATATTGCTGCTACTGCTACAGATATTACTACTACTGTTACATATATTACTACTACTGCTACAGATATTACTACTAATGCTACAGATAGTACTGCTACTATTACATATATTACTACTACTGCTACAGATATTACTACTACTGCTACAGATATTACTACTACTGCTACAAATATTGCTGCTACTGCTACAGATATTACTACTACTGCTACAGATATTACTACTACTGTTACATATATTAATACTACTACTACAAATATTGCTGCTACTACTATACTATTATTACTGTTATTACTACTACTACTACTACTACTACTACTACTACTACTACTACTGCTACTACTACTACTACTACTACTACTACTACTACTACTACTACTACTGCTGCTTGTAGAGGAAACATGTTACAAATTAAATGACGTGTTTGCGTAGAGTTCTCTGAGAAACAATAAGAGACATAATCTAAAATGAAGACATTGGAAGACTAATACACACAGTGACAAACCTGGATTACATCGGAAGACTAATACACACAGTGACAAACCTGGATTACATCGGAAGACTAATACACACAGTGCCAAACCTGGATTACATCGGAAGACTAATACACACAGTGACAAACCTGGATTACATCGGAAGACTAATACACACAGTGACAAACCTGGATTACATCGGAAGACTAATACACACAGTGACAAACCTGGATTACATCGGAAGACTAATACACACAGTGACAAACCTGGATTACATCGGAAGACTAATACACACAGTGACAAACCTGGATTACATCGGAAGACTAATACACACAGTGACAAACCTGGATTACATCGGAAGACTAATACACACAGTGACAAACCTGGATTACATCGGAAGACTAATACACACAGTGACAAACCTGGATTACATCGGAAGACTAATACACACAGTGACAAACCTGGATTACATCGGAAGACTAATACACACAGTGACAAACCTGGATTACATCGGAAGACTAATACACACAGTGACAAACCTGGATTACATCGGAAGACTAATACACACAGTGACAAACCTGGATTACATCGGAAGACTAATACACACAGTGACAAACCTGGATTACATCGGAAGACTAATACACACAGTGACAAACCTGGATTACATCGGAAGACTAATACACACAGTGACAAACCTGGATTACATCGGAAGACTAATACACACAGTGACAAACCTGGATTACATCGGAAGACTAATACACACAGTGACAAACCTGGATTACATCGGAAGACTAATACACACAGTGACAAACCTGGATTACATCGGAAGACTAATACACACAGTGACAAACCTGGATTACATCGGAAGACTAATACACACAGTGACAAACCTGGATTACATCGGAAGACTAATACACACAGTGACAAACCTGGATTACATCGGAAGACTAATACACACAGTGACAAACCTGGATTACATCGGAAGACTAATACACACAGTGACAAACCTGGATTACATCGGAAGACTAATACACAGTGACAAACCTGGATTACATCGGAAGACTAATACACACAGTGACAAACCTGGATTACATCAGAAGACAACAGATCAAGGGGTTTTCACATGTTTCCAGCTACCATCAGAAAGTGGCCATCAAAAATACAATGGATACAAGGTCAGGGACAAACCATGCAAAAGATGGATCATAGAAATTCTTCTTCTTCTTCTTTCGTTCACTTGAAACATGTTCATATCTGTAATTCTGTCTCCTTAATAAAACTCACTGTCTTTTGTAGTTGATACAGTGGCCCATTGAGCTTTATTCCAGTGTTGTGTCCTCAATATGTCTGCCTCAGCGTTTCATGCTCAGAACACTCTTGAAGTATATGTTTGGCACTCTGTGCTGCCTGTCCACATGTACACATGGACTTGTCGCCAATCTTGAACTTTGTATACATGTGACTGCGGAGTCGGTTGTGTCCTGTTCTGAGGCGTAGAATTACAACTTGTTCTGATATGTTCATATTGTGATAGTCATCTTGTGTAGGTGTGTGTGGCTTTCTTATTGACTTGATCATCTGGTTTTTTTCTGATGGTAGGTAATTGGTACCAGAAATAAAAATAATCAATGAAAACAAATATATATGAAAGACACACAAAGACCATCTCTAGAGACCTTTTTTTCCACTGAAGCTGCAAGGAATAAAGGGAATTTTAAGAAAACATATTAAATTGTCATGAAAAAAAAACAACAACTAAGAAACGAGGAAGACAATAGCTGAATTAAATAAACGACTGAGTGATTACGTTCAATATTAGCAAACAAACAAAGTCTTGGTTTTTGGTCATATCAAGGAATTACCAAGTCACTCTTGAAACAAGAACAGAATACTACTGCTACTACTATTACTACTACTACTACTACTACTACTACACATACCGCTGCAAAATCTACTACTAAAATTGCATTTATGTTTGGGGTTGAGGATTCTATATTGACTCAGGTTTACAGGGAAATTGGTGTCAACTGAAACTAATTTGATTCAATTCTCGTCCACTATTTAATAGTTGTTACTATTAATACCACCACTACTACTACTACTATTACAACTGCATATATTGTTGTTTGTTGTACTGTTGGTACTACTACACCAACAATAACTACTTCTGTTGTTCATACTGCTGCTAGTGAGCGAGAAAATATTCGC
The DNA here is from genome assembly GCA_034231615.1 of Meghimatium bilineatum. NCBI lineage: Eukaryota > Metazoa > Mollusca > Gastropoda > Stylommatophora > Philomycidae > Meghimatium > Meghimatium bilineatum. Next base: position 55,761,119 of record CM067318.1, on the reverse strand, counting down.
AACTTCGTCAGTGTGCTGTTGTTTGCTGGTAAATTCAGCTGTGCCTCTAATAATTCACAGCTGGTAGGAATCACCTCATGTTTCAGTTGGGTAACTCTACACTATCATCATGTTTATTTACCCAAAATCATTTCTCTCTTACTGTGTCCTCTAGTTCTTATAAAATCCTGTATTTTTCTACATATCATAACCTGACTATCTTATCAATTTTTGGAATATTTTCTGTCTTAACATAATTTTTTTTTTAAATGAGATGCATCTGTCAGTATCACTTGTCTTCCACTGTCTGCCTCCTCGTGATATTCGTTTTTGTTTATCTATATGCTAACTCCTCTGCCCTCGCTAACTCACGAACTCAACAACTTCTACAAATAGAAAAATGCACAGTACTCTTCTTCTTGTGATGTGCTAATAGATAAAAAGGTGATTAGCTAATGTAAACAAGGAGTTTAATGCCGATTTCTATGTTTTTTTAATACGTTCATTATAACCCGTACACATATAATGTGGTACAGCGGTACTTTCATGCAAACATTCAGTCAGTCATCTACTTCGTGATACAATCAGTACTTTCATGCAAACAGTCAGTCAGTCATCCACTTCGTGAAACAATCAGTACTTTTATACAAAAATGCAATCCTTCATCTACTACTTTGTACATCGGTACTTTCATACATACAATCAGTTAGTAATTTATTTCGTTGCAAAAAAAACATAAACAAAAATAAAAATTAAAATTAACGGATAGCATATTCTTGCCAGAGACGACTGTTCCTCCAGTCGACCCAGCTATAAATGCGCACCTGATGCATGAGTTGGGGAAGATAAGTACAGCATGGAAGAGAACTGACCACCGCACCTTATATTTGCTGCAGCTTAGTACGTAAATATTATCTTCATACCGACGGCAGGTTGCTGCTATAGGACACCATACCTACCTTCATGCAACAATCGGCATCTTCATACCGACGGCAGGTTGCTGCCATAGGACACCCATACCTAGCTTCGTGCAACAATCGGCATCTTTATACCGACGGCAGGTTGCTGCCATAGGACACCATATACCTACCTTCGTGCAACAATCGGCATCTTCATACCGACGGCAGGTTGCTGCCATGGGACACCCATACCTACCTTCGTGCAACAATCGGCATCTTCATACCGACGGCAGGTTGCTGCCATGGGACACCCATACCTTCGTGCAACAATCGGCATCTTCATACCGACGGCAGGTTGCTGCCATGGGACACCCATACCTACCTTCGTGCAACAATCGGCATCTTCATACCGACGGCAGGTTGCTGCCATGGGACACCCATACCTACCTTCGTGCAACAATCGGCATCTTCATACCGACGGCAGGTTGCTGCCATGGGACACCCATACCTACCTTCGTGCAGCAATCGGCATCTTCATACCGACGGCAGGTTGCTGCCATGGGACACCCATACCTACCTTCGTGCAACAATCGGCATCTTCATACCGACGGCAGGTTGCTGCCATGGGACACCCATACCTACCTTCGTGCAACAATCGGCATCTTCATACCGACGGCAGGTTGCTGCCATGGGACACCCATACCTACCTTCGTGCAACAATCGGCATCTTCATACCGACGGCAGGTTGCTGCCATGGGACACCCATACCTACCTTCGTGCAACAATCGGCATCTTCATACCGACGGCAGGTTGCTGCCATGGGACACCCATACCTACCTTCGTGCAACAATCCGCATCTTCATACACACTACAACTGAAGTAAATAAGGTCAACTTACATAATTATATAAAGGTAATAAGTAATTTAAGCCAAAAACTAGATGAAAAAAATATATTGTACAAAATGGTAATAATGGTATCATATTTAGGATGTAACCATCAACCAAGTATGTTCTGGCTGTAGTCAGTTTCTTAGCAGCTTTTCTTTGAATAGTTTGTTATTAATTTCTGAAAACTATTGTCTGCTAGAGATATTATACAAATCTTCGCTGAAACAGGCTTGAGAAAAAAAAAACACACCAACAACCAGAAAAAACATGAAAATATGATTGAAATATATCTACAGTATATTTTGTAGAACCCTGCGCTGAAGCTGCTACACAAAATATTACTCAAGTATTTAGAACTAGAATAAGTGTCTGAACAGTTGAGTACAGTATCCACATTTCAGATTCTGTGTTGAGAATAACAGAATTTCACACCATCTTCATACTCCATTACAGAGGAGGTTACAGAAAATCTGGATTGATAACATCAAGGAGTGATCTAGGTGTGAATTGTCCACGCTATTCTGAATGGCTGAGTATATAGTTGTTTGGAGAGATTTTTATGCTGAATTATCCAGTGTGGCACCACTGATGTATCCAGTGTAGCAACCCTGATGTATCCAGTGTGATATCACTGATGTATCCAGTGTGGCACCAATGATTTATCCAGTTTGGCACCACTGATGTATCCAGTGTGGCACCAATGATGTATCCAGTGTGGCACTAATGATGTATCCAGTGTGACACCAATGATGTATCCAGTTTGGCACCACTGATGTATCCAGTGTGGCACCAATGATGTATCCAGTGTGACACCAATGATGTATCCAGTGTGGCACTAATGATGTATCCAGTGTGGCACCAATGATGTATCCAGTGTGACACCAATGATGTTTCCAGTGTGACACCAATGATGTATCCAGTGTGGCACCAATGATGTATCCAGTCTGGCACCAATGATGTATCCAGTGTGGCACTAATGATGTATCCAGTGTGACACCAATGATGTATCCAGTGTGACACCAATGATGTATCCAGTGTGACACCAATGATGTATTCAGTGTGCCACCCCTGCGATAATAAATGGTTATGTGCCTTATTATTATTATTTAATTCCGATACTGATGTTCTCACTGGCAACATTAGCGTTGTCACATGCCACACTGAAGTTCTCACATGCCACACTGATGTTCTCACATGCCACACTGAAGTTCTCACATGCCACACTGATGTTCTCACATGCCACACTAATGTTCTCAAATGTCACACTAATGTTCTCACATGCCACACTGATGTTCTCACATGCCACACTAATGTTCTCACATACCAGACTAATGTTCTCACATGCCACACTGATTTTCTCACATGCCACACTAATGTTCTCACATACCAGACTAATGTTCTCACATGCCACACTGATGTTCTCACATGCCACACTGATGTTCTCACATGCCACACTAATGTTCTCACATACCAGACTAATGTTCTCACATGCCACACTGATGTTCTCACATGCCACACTAATGTTCTCACATGCCACACTGATGTTCTCACATGCCACACTAATGTTCTCACATGCCACACTAATGTTCTCACATGCCACATTAATGTTCTCACATACCAGACTAATGTTCTCACATGCCACACTGATGTTCTCACATGCCACACTAATGTTCTCACATGCCACACTAATGTTCTCACATGCCACACTAATGCTCTCACATGCCACACTGATGTTCTCACATGCCACACTAATGTTCCCACATGCCACACTAATGTTCCCACATGTCACACTAATGTTCCCACATGCCACACTAATGTTCCCACATGCCACACTAATGTTCCCACATGTCACACTAATGTTCCCACATGTCACACTAATGTTCCCACATGTCACACTAATGTTCCCACATGTCACACTAATGTTCCCACATGTCACACTAATGTTCCCACATGTCACACTAATGTTCCCACATGTCACACTAATGTTTTCACATGCCAAACTGATGTTTTCACGCGCCACACTGATGCTCTCGCGCGCCACACTGATGTTTTCCCGTGAAACACTGATGTTCTCACGCTCCACACTGATGTTTTCACGTGATACGCTGATGTTTTCACGCTCGTCACTGATGTTCTCACGCGCCACATTTATGTTCTTACGCGCCACATTGATGTTCTCACGCGCCATATTGATGATTTCACGCGCCACACTGATGTACTCATGCGCCATATTGATGTTTTCACGCGCCACACTGATGTTCTCACGCGCCACACTGTCGTTCTCACGTGCCATATTGATGATTTCACGCCCCACACTTATGTTTTCAAGCGCCTCACTGATGTTCTCACGCTCCACACTGATGTTCTCACGCGCCACAATGCCAGGTTGTCCATCCTTTATTTCTTGGTCCTCCCATAGCCATCCATCCGTTCAACTGCTAAACAAGAAAGTGCAAGAATAGAATTGATATATCTACCAAACAACCCTCTTGATACAAAGTCTACTCCTAGACCGACATTAACACCGAAGTGACTTGTTTATGCGTGCTCAATAATCCGATGAAAACAGATTTCTAATTTCATAAGAGCTACCAACAATAGAATTGTTCACATATGCAGCTAGTATTAACATTATACAATGGCCACACAAACAATGAATTAATGATTTCGGATGTAAGATATGATCAATATATTCAAATGTGCGATCTGGAAAACCGATAATTTCCCCTTTAAGTTTTCCACTACAAATGATGCACATTTGCCTAGCTTTTCTTAATAACTAGTTTCTATTTAATAGCTTATCCCCACGTTATTGACGTGTGATCCCGTGAAGCGACTCGGTTATTCATATATTAGATTTAATGACATTTGTCAAAGTTTTATTTTTCAAAGTTAGTCTGTAAACAATTTATTATAAATACATTATTTTGTGAGTGATTTCACGAACAGTGAGGCCATATTTGAAGCAGGCTTATTGTTCTGTTAGAATGTAGAAGGCTACGTAAGTTTAACAGAAATTCTTTGTAGAATTTTTCTTAAAGAAATAAATATGTGGACATTGTTTGACAATCAGGATTCTGAACTACAATGCAGAACATTTAAAGCAGGTAAGGTAAAATTTGATATTTCTTATGAAGACGGTCGCTATGTAGGAATGTACCTATGAATAGTTATAGTAACTGAAGAATGTGTAGCTAGATTAGTCTTAGAGTTAATTCTGTGAAGCCATGGTTATACATGTCCACAGCTTTTGGCAGTGTATTTCAATTAATTATTCTAATCAACGTCTATCATTAACATGATTCACATAAACACTTGCAAGGACCGGTCACATTGGCACAACTAGTCAAGTAGCTAAAGTGCACGACGATACGAAGCTGACAGATCGTGCAAAAACCAGTCATACTAGCTAAACTAGTCAGGTAGAAAAAAGGAACAGTACTACCAAGCTGACTGATCTTGCAAAGACCAATTGCACTGGCACAGCTAGTCAGGTAGCATCAAGAAAAAAAAAGGTAGTCAAGAAACATCAAGATAGCCTTGGACTAATAGCAACCATGGACAAACATGGACTAAATGCAACCACAGTAACACATCTGGCCTTGTAACGACAGCTTAAGCTCCCACCCTATGCTTAACGGCAAGTGTAAATGTGATCACCAATCATTCACCTGGGGAAAGACAATAGACAATAGTCAGGTAGCAAAAGGGCACGGTACTACGAAGTAACTACATAGCCGCACTAATGAAGAAACGCTGTTATGATGACAAGAACTTTCCATATATAATGCCGTTAATCCTTGTTCGGTTACTAAATTTGCATCATGGAAGTCGCAAAACCTGCCAATTCTATACTTGCAAGATACATCAAGTAGACGCACTTCAGGATCTGTTGTAGTCAATCTATTAGGCAACTAACTTCTTATCCATTCATGCGGTAGATTTCCATCTTTCACATTAATATGTCAATGGTAGAATCACACTTGCATTGAATAGTCGCAGTTTGATGTGTTTACTTGCGATCTTCGATCTCCAGATGTTTGAGAGTTTGTTAAAGGCGTTGGAGGCGAGAGCGATTCGAGTCTTGATTTATGAGTTGGTATCCCCGTCTACTGTTATCTTGCTTCCCAAATATACGAAATTTGAAACGTTGTCTAGTATATTATCATCTAGTTTAATTGATTCTGCCAGGCCGGTAAAGTTCATGATTTTCGTTTTATGTGTGTTTATTTGAAGGCCTATATGTTGAGCCAAAAATTGAGTCTTGTATTTATGTTTTTTTCTTGGAGATCTTGGTGTGTTGAACTCGAGAGAGCAATATCATCTGCGAAAGTTAGATCTTCCAGGGTCTTGTTGTTTACCCCATTTTGATTCCTAGCTGTTTTTGATCTGTGCATTTTATCATCACCCAGTCAATCGGGATGCCAGACATTACTGGGGACAAAACACATCCTTGTTTTACGCCCGTTGTTACTGGGAGCCAGATGGAAAAACCACTTTCTGATCTTACACAACACGTCGTCGTCGTCGTCGTCGTCGTATCGGAGTAAACAGCTTTTATGATATTGATGATAATAGTAGTGACATTAGTAACAGTAGTAGTGACATTAGTAACAGTAGTAGTGACATTAGTAACAGTAGTAGTGACATAAGTAACAGTAGTAGTGACATAAGTAACAGTAGTAGTGACATTAGTAACAGTAGTAGTGACATTAGTAACAGTAGTAGTGACATTAGTAACAGTAGTAGTGACATAAGTAACAGTAGTAGTGAAATAAGTAACAGTAGTAGTGACATTAGTAACAGTAGTAGTGACATTAGTAACAGTAGTAGTGACATTAGTAACAGTAGTAGTGACATTAGTAACAGTAGTAGTGACATTAGTAACAGTAGTAGTGACATTAGTAACAGTAGTAGTGACATAAGTAACAGTAGTAGTGACATAAGTAACAGTAGTAGTGACATAACAGTAGTAGTGACATTAGTAACAGTAGTAGTGACATTAGTAACAGTAGTAGTGACATTAGTAACAGTAGTAGTGACATAAGTAACAGTAGTAGTGACATAAGTAACAGTAGTAGTGACATTAGTAACAGTAGTAGTGACATTAGTAACAGTAGTAGTGACATTAGTAACAGTAGTAGTGACATTAGTAACAGTAGTAGTGACATTAGTAACAGTAGTAGTGACATTAGTAACAGTAGTAGTGACATAAGTAACAGTAGTAGTGACATAAGTAACAGTAGTAGTGACATAACAGTAGTAGTGACATTAGTAACAGTAGTAGTGACATTAGTAACAGTAGTAGTGACATTAGTAACAGTAGTAGTGACATAAGTAACAGTAGTAGTGACATAAGTAACAGTAGTAGTGACATTAGTAACAGTAGTAGTGACATTAGTAACAGTAGTAGTGACATTAGTAACAGTAGTAGTGACATAAGTAACAGTAGTAGTGAAATAAGTAACAGTAGTAGTGACATTAGTAACAGTAGTAGTGACATTAGTAACAGTAGTAGTGACATTAGTAACAGTAGTAGTGACATTAGTAACAGTAGTAGTGACATTAGTAACAGTAGTAGTGAAATTAGTAACAGTAGTAGTGACATAAGTAACAGTAGTAGTGACATAAGTAACAGTAGTAGTGACATAACAGTAGTAGTGACATTAGTAACAGTAGTAGTGACATAACAGTAGTAGTGACATAAGTAACAGTAGTAGTGACGTAAGTAACAGTAGTAGTGACATTAGTAACAGTAGTGGTGACATAACAGTAGTAGTGACATTAGTAACAGTAGTCGTGACATAACAGTAGTAGTGACATTAGTAACAGTATTAGTGACATAACAGTAGTAGTGACATTAGTAACAGTAGTAGTGACATTAGTAACAGTAGTAGTGACATTAGTAACAGTAGTAGTGACATTAGTAACAGTAGTAGTGACATTAGTAACAGTAGTAGTGACATAACAGTAGTAGTGACATTAGTAACAGTAGTAGTGACATTAGTAACAGTAGTAGTGACATTAGTAACAGTAGTAGTGACATTAGTAACAGTAGTAGTGACATTAGTAACAGTAGTAGTGACATAACAGTAGTAGTGACATTAGTAACAGTAGTAGTGACATAAGTAACAGTAGTAGTGACATTAGTAACAGTAGTAGTGACATTAGTAACAGTAGTAGTGACATAACAGTAGTAGTGACATTAGTAACAGTAGTAGTGACATTAGTAACAGTAGTAGTGACATTAGTAACAGTAGTAGTGACATTAGTAACAGTAGTAGTGACATAACAGTAGTAGTGACATTAGTAACAGTATTAGTGACATAACAGTAGTAGTGACATTAGTAACAGTAGTAGTGACATTAGTAACAGTAGTAGTGCCATAACAGTAGTAGTGACATTAGTAACAGTAGTAGTGACATAACAGTAGTAGTGACATAAGTAACAGTAGTAGTGACATTAGTAACAGTAGTAGTGACATTAGTAACAGTAGTAGTGACATTAGTAACAGTAGTAGTGACATTAGTAACAGTAGTAGTGACATTAGTAACAGTAGTAGTGACATTAGTAACAGTAGTAGTGACATTAGTAACAGTAGTAGTGACATTAGTAACAGTAGTAGTGACATTAGTAACAGTAGTAGTGACATAACATTATTAGTGACATTAGTAACAGTAGTAGTGACATAACAGTAGTAGTGACATTAGTAACAGTAGTAGTGACATTAGTATCAGTAGTAGTGACATAACAGTAGTAGTGACATTAGTAACAGTAGTAGTGACATAACAGTAGTAGTGACATAAGTAACAGTAGTAGTGACATTAGTAACATTAGTAGTGACATAACAGTAGTAGTGACATTAGTAACAGTAGTAGTGACATTAGTAACAGTAGTAGTGACATTAGTAACAGTAGTAGTGACATAACAGTAGTAGTGACATTAGTAACAGTAGTAGTGACATTAGTAACAGTAGTAGTGACATTAGTAACAGTAGTAGTGACATAACAGTAGTAGTGACATAACAGTAGTAGTGACATTAGTAACAGTAGTAGTGACATAAGTAACAGTAGTAGTGACATTAGTAACAGTAGTAGTGACATTAGTAACAGTAGTAGTGACATTAGTAACAGTAGTAGTGACATTAGTAACAGTAGTAGTGACATTAGTAACAGTAGTAGTGACATAACAGTAGTAGTGACATAACAGTAGTAGTGATATTAGAAACAGTAGTAGTGACATAAGTAACAGTAGTAGTGACATTAGTAACAGTAGTAGTGACATTAGTAACAGTAGTAGTGACATTAGTAACAGTAGTAGTGACATTAGTAACAGTAGTAGTGACATTAGTAACAGTAGTAGTGACATAAGTAACAGTAGTAGTGACATTAGTAACAGTAGTAGTGACATTAGTAACAGTAGTAGTGACATTAGTAACAGTAGTAGTGACATTAGTAACAGTAGTAGTGACATAAGTAACAGTAGTAGTGACATTAGTAACAGTAGTAGTGACATTAGTAACAGTAGTAGTGAAATTAGTAACAGTAGTAGTGACATAAGTAACAGTAGTAGTGACATAAGTAACAGTAGTAGTGACATAACAGTAGTAGTGACATTAGTAACAGTAGTAGTGACATAACAGTAGTAGTGACATAAGTAACAGTAGTAGTGACGTGAGTAACAGTAGTAGTGACATTAGTAACAGTAGTAGTGACATAACAGTAGTAGTGACATTAGTAACAGTAGTCGTGACATAACAGTAGCAGTGACATTAGTAACAGTATTAGTGACATAACAGTAGTAGTGACATTAGTAACAGTAGTAGTGACATTAGTAACAGTAGTAGTGACATTAGTAACAGTAGTAGTGACATTAGTAACAGTAGTAGTGACATTAGTAACAGTAGTAGTGACATAACAGTAGTAGTGACATTAGTAACAGTAGTAGTGACATTAGTAACAGTAGTAGTGACATTAGTAACAGTAGTAGTGACATTAGTAACAGTAGTAGTGACATTAGTAACAGTAGTAGTGACATAACAGTAGTAGTGACATTAGTAACAGTAGTAGTGACATAAGTAACAGTAGTAGTGACATTAGTAACAGTAGTAGTGACATTAGTAACAGTAGTAGTGACATAACAGTAGTAGTGACATTAGTAACAGTAGTAGTGACATTAGTAACAGTAGTAGTGACATTAGTAACAGTAGTAGTGACATTAGTAACAGTAGTAGTGACATAACAGTAGTAGTGACATTAGTAACAGTATTAGTGACATAACAGTAGTAGTGACATTAGTAACAGTAGTAGTGACATTAGTAACAGTAGTAGTGCCATAACAGTAGTAGTGACATTAGTAACAGTAGTAGTGACATAACAGTAGTAGTGACATAAGTAACAGTAGTAGTGACATTAGTAACAGTAGTAGTGACATTAGTAACAGTAGTAGTGACATTAGTAACAGTAGTAGTGACATTAGTAACAGTAGTAGTGACATTAGTAACAGTAGTAGTGACATTAGTAACAGTAGTAGTGACATTAGTAACAGTAGTAGTGACATTAGTAACAGTAGTAGTGACATTAGTAACAGTAGTAGTGACATAACATTATTAGTGACATTAGTAACAGTAGTAGTGACATAACAGTAGTAGTGACATTAGTAACAGTAGTAGTGACATTAGTATCAGTAGTAGTGACATAACAGTAGTAGTGACATTAGTAACAGTAGTAGTGACATAACAGTAGTAGTGACATAAGTAACAGTAGTAGTGACATTAGTAACATTAGTAGTGACATAACAGTAGTAGTGACATTAGTAACAGTAGTAGTGACATTAGTAACAGTAGTAGTGACATTAGTAACAGTAGTAGTGACATAACAGTAGTAGTGACATTAGTAACAGTAGTAGTGACATTAGTAACAGTAGTAGTGACATTAGTAACAGTAGTAGTGACATAACAGTAGTAGTGACATAACAGTAGTAGTGACATTAGTAACAGTAGTAGTGACATAAGTAACAGTAGTAGTGACATTAGTAACAGTAGTAGTGACATTAGTAACAGTAGTAGTGACATTAGTAACAGTAGTAGTGACATTAGTAACAGTAGTAGTGACATTAGTAACAGTAGTAGTGACATAACAGTAGTAGTGACATAACAGTAGTAGTGATATTAGAAACAGTAGTAGTGACATAAGTAACAGTAGTAGTGACATTAGTAACAGTAGTAGTGACATTAGTAACAGTAGTAGTGACATTAGTAACAGTAGTAGTGACATTAGTAACAGTAGTAGTGACATTAGTAACAGTAGTAGTGACATAAGTAACAGTAGTAGTGACATTAGTAACAGTAGTAGTGACATTAGTAACAGTAGTAGTGACATTAGTAACAGTAGTAGTGACATTAGTAACAGTAGTAGTGACATTAGTAACAGTAGTAGTGCCATAACAGTAGTAGTGACATAACAGTAGTAGTGATATTAGTAACAGTAGTAGTGACATAAGTAACAGTAGTAGTGACATTAGTAACAGTAGTAGTGACATTAGTAACAGTAGTAGTGACATTAGTAACAGTAGTAGTGACATTAGTAACAGTAGTAGTGACATTAGTAACAGTAGTAGTGACATTAGTAACAGTAGTAGTGACATTAGTAACAGTAGTAGTGACATAACAGTAGTAGTGACATTAGTAACAGTAGTAAGACATAACAGTAGTAGTGACATTAGTAACAGTAGTAGTGACATAAGTAACAGTAGTAGTGTTATAACAGTAGTAGTGACATTAGTAACAGTAGTAGTGACATAACAGTAGTAGTGACATTAGTAACAGTAGTAGTGACATTAGTAACTGTAGTAGTGACATTAGTAACAGTAGTAGTGACATTAGTAACAGTAGTATTGACATAAGTAATAATAACAGTAACAAAAGCAAAAGTAGTATTGGCATTAGCAACAGTACTAGTGACATATTTCACTGATTGAGATTGTGAACACAAACAGGAACAAGTATACCAGTACATTCCATGTGTGTCTAAATGTCTACATCTTGTAACTACAGGCGTAATAACATACAACACTGTGAGGTGATTAATAACATACAACACTGTGAGGTGATTAATAACATACAACACTGTGAGGTGATTAATAACATACAACACTGTGAGGTGATTAATAACATACAACACTGTGAGGTGATTAATAACATACAACACTGTGAGGTGATTAATAACATACAACACTGTGAGGTGATTAATAACATACAACACTGTGAGGTGATTAATAACATACAACACTGTGAGGTGATTAATAACATACAACACTGTGAGGTGATTAATAACATACAACACTATGAGGTGATTAATAACATATTTGAAGAAAATATATGAGATAGTTCAAAGTAAACTGTTGATACATACAATGTATCGACGTGACATAAGCGTGTGAGAATGTATCGACGTGACATAAGCGTGTGAGAATGTATCGACGTGACATAAGCGTGTGAGAATGTATCGACGTGACATAAGCGTGTGAGAATGTATCGACGTGACATAAGCGTGTGAGAATGTATCGACGTGACATAAGCGTGTGAGAATGTATCGACGTGACATAAGCGTGTGAGAATGTATCGACGTGACATAAGCGTGTGAGAATGTATCGACGTGACATAAGCGTGTGAGAATGTATCGACGTGACATAAGCGTGTGAGAATGTATCGACGTGACATAAGCGTGTGAGAATGTATCGACGTGACATAAGCGTGTGAGAATGTATCGACGTGACATAAGCGTGTGAGAATGTATCGACGTGACATAAGCGTGTGAGAATATATCGACGTGACATAAGCGTGTGAGAATGTATCGACGGACGTGACATAAGCATGTGACAATGTATCGACTTGACATAAGAGTGTGAGAATGTATCGACTTGACATAAGAGTGTGACAATGTATCGACTTTACATAAGAGTGTGACAATGTATCGACTTGACATAAGCGTGTGACAATGTATCGACGTGACATAAGAGTGTGAGAAAGTATCGACGTGACATAAGCATGTGACAATATATCGACGGGACATAAGCGTGTGACAATGTATCGACTTGACATAAGCGTGTGAGAATGTATCGACGTGACATAAGCATGTGACAATGTATCCACGTGACATAAGAGTGTGAGAATGTATCGACGTGACATAAGCATGTGACAATGTATCGACGGGACATAAGCGTGTGACAATGTATCGACGGACGTGACATAAGCGTGTGACAATGTATCGACGGGACATAAGCAAGTGACATCTTATCGACGGGACATAAGCGTGTGACAATGTATCGACGTGACATAAGCGTGTGACAATGTATCGACGTGACATAAGCGCGTGACAATGTATCGACGGGACATAAACGTGTGAGAATGTATCGACGGGACATAAGCATGTGACAAAGAATACTAACGTAAAGGTTCTTCATTCATGTCGAAAGACGCGACCTAGACAGATCAAGTGTGAGACTTGCTTAATCAGCACATATATTTCACATAAATTCTTCTAGAGTCAGATGCAAGCTCGAAGATATGGAGAGCAGAGTAGGTTCTAGGGTTCAACTACCAAACTCAGTTACAAAAATATATAGCATTTATTACTATGAAAATGTTTAAAGTTTATTACTTTGAAAATATATAGCATTTATTATTATGAAGATAAATAACATTTATTACTATGACAATAATAAAACATTTATTACTATGAAAAAAATAAAACATGTATTACTGTGAAACAAGCAAATGAAGATGGTATGCGCACGGGCACCACTTAGACCACTCCCTCCCACCCCTAGGTGACAGTTTTTTTCCAATGTAAAATAATACTAACAGTCAAACAGAAATGGTTCAATCTTGTTTAAATAAAAACCCCCGGTTCTGTCTGTAATAAAAGTCGTAATTGTGGTCTTGATAGAATAGCTCTGAAGGCACATATATCGCAGCAAATATGTTAACAATATAAATAATTGTGCGTTTCCAGACTAGGTACAATACAAGAATCAGTGGACAGGTTTCTACGGAACAAAAAGCTAACATAATTAAACGGAACGAAATTCCGATAAAGTCGCATATACCGACGCATCCAATATTCGACACGTTGCGCGATGAGAGCCCTTGACCACTTGACATGCGCGCTGCACACTGAGTGGGAGGTTGATGGCCAGTTAATTGCGCGCAAATAGCGGTATTTTATATTACGATGTTTTAAGTTTCCCAACAATAGCATATGAAATTAAAACGATGATATGTTGTCACGTGATTTGTCCACTGATTCTTGTATTGTACCCGGGACTACATCCTGTTAATAGATAGGAGTTTGAGAGTACTCATTACATATGTTAGAAACCTGTGCATAATACTGCAAGTTTCGCACCATCTAACGTGGCGCACACATAATACTGCAAGTTTCGCACCATCTAACCTGTCGCACAAATAATACTGCAAGTTTCGTACCATCTAACCTGGCGCACACATAACTCCTGACACGAAACTACAACTGAAAACACATTGAATAAATAAGAATTGATGCGGCAGAGTCGAGAACATAAGAGCTATCAAAGTATTCAATATAGATATTAAAAGATCTGAGAGAAATTGTGAAATCAAAACGTTTGGCAACAAACATCAGGTATTGAATATGAAAACCAAAAGGAATATTTCTAAGAGATTAGAGAAGATCGAGTTAGACATGGTAGTATAGAGAAGATTAAGTATCTCGTATGAAATTGCTTTCTTGGTACAGCATAATTGTATTGATACACACAAAGAAGAAATGTTTAAAGATAACATTAGAAGGATGTTGTATAAGTAGTTTTCAAGTTCATGATTCGCATAGCCGTAGATACGTTTTCGGAAGGGTGGGGAGGTACCTGTAATAAAAACCTAATGTCTTGTATGGTAAGAACTTACTTGTAATATAAACCCAATGTCCTATAACTTGGGAAGGTATCTGAAATATAAACCGAAGTTTGACAGGGAAGTAAATAATAGCCATTATCGCCCGAGTGCTCGCAAGGCCGGATTGGGGAACAAAGAATAGCAAAAAATATTTACAATCCATGCATGTCATAAGAGAAGACTAAGGAGGCTATGGAGGGAGTTGACTTTCCAATCTCATGTATGGTCAAAGTGACCCTGATGTCATACTGAAATCAGAAATATAAGAGCGAAATACGTACGTATTGCAGCACAACCGTAAACAATGACACAACGAATTTCATTTTCTGGTTGACATCCTGCTAATTACTGTAGTTTGAGAACGAACGCTTTAGAAGAAGAAGAAGATATCTGAAGAAATGAACAAATTATAATCTGCAATTTACCTGTTATCATAACAAACACAGTCAAACAAACAGACACGATCAATAAATTTAGAAAGGGAAATACATCTTTTGTACGTCAATCAGGGAAATACATCTTTTGTACGTCAATCAGTGAATTTCTGATGAATATATGATTAGACACAACGTCAAAGACGCGCACACTTGAAATGTTCCGAACCTAGAATATAGATTGTTTTATGTTAGCCAATGACAGGATGAGCGCAACAAGGTTTTCAGACCATCAAAGCAGGTATGGTTTGTTTCCAAATTTGTGAACTGTTTTCTCTGTGCGAAGGACAAGTTCCTTTGTGTCGTGACGAGAATTAAGACAAAGCTTGCTCAAATTTGAAGAATGAAAAGACTTAAGAGATTGGTCAGGCTGTTTGTTCTCTCGCTTCTGTCATACTTTTAGCGTTCTTCCCATGTTGACTGTGTTTAAGACAGTCCTTCAGGAGTCTCTCAACACACGAGGCATGTTTATTTTTTGTAACAATTACTGCTCAGTGATAGCAATTGACATTTTCGACATGCAAGAAGCATATTTTCCGAGCTGAACATTGGCAGCATATCATCATCACGAGGCAGATATCTCATACTCCAAGCTAGTTGCCGCACAATTACCTGAACCACGATCTATTGTAGTCGTTAGACGTTCTTATATAACCACATCCAACTAACGTCCTCGGGTGAAAGTAGAGTAACTCATGTAAGAGATACATTCTGCTGAAAGAAAATAACGACGTAGAGATAAACTCATCATTTTGTGGCTGTAATTATTTGTATATAATAATTTAACTTTGAAGGTTACCACTGTTCTCTCAATGCACCGGATGAAGAAATGTATAAAGTCGAAAATTGAATCCGGTACAATTTTTGTTCGATGTGCACACCTTACCTTCCGCCACAGAACCTGGCAGAGTATATACGATTAGAAGCTAATAACATACAAACTTAGTGTGACCTACAATGACCACAGATCACAAATTATGCCATTCTTAAATATTACGAGACATTACATTTGAGGTGTAATTATTTGTGCAGTTTGACCATATACAAAATGTATTAAAAATTAGTAGTTTGGACAAGTTTGGCCATATTTTACATGAAGTCTGACTAGAAGAAATTTCTACTTATTGTACATTTGTTCGACCTAATTTATTTTCAGATTCGTTAATTTTCTCTGTGTCAGTTATTAATTTGTTTAGAATGCGTGTCCGAATGACTAACATGCCGGTTAAACATAACTATGAGGTCTTGTGTTCTAACCATGAGGACTTATGTTAAAAAATTTGGGTTCTTGTGTTCCAACCATGAGGTCTTGTGTTCTAACCATGAGGACTTATGTTAAAAAATTTGGGTTCTTGTGTTCCAACCATGAGGTCTTGTGTTCTAACCATGATTTTTGGGTCTAACCATCAGGTTTTGTGTTCTAGCCATGATGTCTTGTGTTCTAACAATGATATCTTGGTTTCTATCCATGATGTCTTGTTCTAACCATGAGGTCTTGTTCTAACCATGAGGTCTTGTTCTAACCATGAGGTCTTGTTCTAACCTTGAGGTCTTGTTCTAACCATGAGGTCTTGTGTTCTAACAATGAGGTCTTGTGTTCTAACCATGAGGTCTTGTGTTATAAGTTTGAGGTGTTGTGTTCTAACTATGAGGTGTTGTGTTCCAATCATGAGGTCTTGTTCTAACCATGGGGTCTTGTATTCTAATAATGAGGTCTTGTGTTCTAACCATGAGGTCTTGTGTTCAAACCATTATGTCTTTTGTTCCGACCATAAGGTCTTCTGTTCTAGCCATGAAATCTTGTGTTCTAACTTAGAGGTTTTGGGTTCTAACCATGAAGAGTTGTGTTCTAACCAGGATTGCTACAGGATTAACTTCTTTCGGAGGTACAGTTTAAAAATAAAACATGTGATTGATATGACATTGCGACCTTCATCAGCATCATCAAGTGCCGTCTCCACAGCGAAGGTTGGCTGCAACGAATCTCCAACATCTCCTGTCTCTTGTCTTGGTGGTGCACTCTGCTAGACTGTAACCTGTCCATCGTGTGATGTTACTCTTCCACTTGTATCTCTGCCTACCTCTTGCTCGCTTCCCTTTGACTTTACCCTCAAGTAAGGTCTTCAATAAGGCGTCATGTCTTTTAATGTGTCCAAAGTATTTTATTTGCCTGATCTTTATTTCTCTTATTAGTTCTTTCTTCATATTAAGTGTCTTTAGCACCTCTTTATTTGTTTTCTTCTCTTTCCATGATTTTCTCCCTATTCTTCTATATACCCACATCTCAAAGGCATCAAATGCGCCCTTAACATACAGTAATCTTAGTCTCTTTATTTGTGTGTGCTCTTCAATGTATATTATTGGTGTCTCTCTATCACCCCTATCAACTAGTATGTCAGCAGGAGTCAGTACAGATCCTCTAGTGCAACAATAAGAATTTTCCATGATAAAAAACATGATTACTGAATATTTTAAGAGTATTTTGTTCAGCTTTGGAGAATATGTAAAAATAAATACAATTCTGGAAATGTTGTATATTAATATATGGACATGGTACCATTTTCTCTTTGATGCGATTTTTTAAGGGAAAGGAGTATATAATTACGAAACAACTGAATGCATAAATAAACTAAAGTTGTATCAATACTGAATATTTTATTTTAGAAAATTAACTAAAGTGAAGAGAAATGAGAAAAATGTACCATGTATAAATGCAAACAATAAATTTAAATTTACACCATTTTAGGAAAAAAACATTACTTTTACAAATGTAAATGCATGCAGACTATCATACACATCATGTATCATATTGATATCAACAAAATTGATGAAGATACATGTCAGCCGAAATAGTATGTTGTAAAAAAACAACACCGTTGATTATAGGGTATTAATTAGGTGTAGTCATGACATTCTCATCTCTCCGAAGTTATTCTTGTGTTTCCATCTAACGTTTTTTCTTCTTTAACAAATGTTCCACAAACGCAGGCTGAATTGTTGCCTATATAACTGCGGTGGGTGGGCACAATACAGGCCGACGAACACATCCGGTCCACCAGGCTGATTTAAAATTATTATATACGTTACTTGCAGGTCTCAGAATACTACTTGAAGCTGCAAAAAATAAATAATTTGTTTGTCCTTAAACCACATGAAACAAACTCACTATAACCTGTCGACTATAAAAAGTTGCCCACTTCTGGCATAAATTAATTAATCATTTTGAATTGTTATGAAAAAATGTTGAAAGCATTAGTTACAACGCAATGGTAACATTACGTGATTTTACTATATTTTACATTGCCATGTTTTTTACACAATCATACACAAATCTAAATAATCACATCTAGCGAAATGGAAACCAAAATTTAATTCACAAATTCAATCGTCATGCACATATTGTGTTAGCAATATCAAACATGGACACTAACTAAAGAACAAAAGAGAACGCTTACTTAGTTTGAAATACGATGTCAAAGAAAAGCAGCAAACAACAAGAAGAGATCATGTGAGAAATGATGAGATTGCAAGAAATGCTGGAAAACGTCAGTGGTAAATAAACAGAGACACAAATGGTTCGGCCACTTAATGAGAATAAACCCATACTGACCAGCAAAAAAGAGCATGAAAAATGTTAATGGAAACAACAAGATGACGGTGCAATGAAGGAGTTACCACCATTCTGAGATGTCACAATGTTACCGTATATTAAGTAACCAAACGTGCCATAACTCGAGAACCGTTCGTCATTCAGTCCTGCGACGTCCTACAGCAAAAACAGAGTAAAATACCATAGGATAGATGTAATTTGTTACTATATATTACTGTAATTATTCTCTGTAACATCGCTATCTAATTTGAATGCTATGAGTGTCTCCTATTTTATGCTATAATAGAGATATTTCCAATGCGATAAATAAAGAAATGCTTTCATGAAACACATTCTATCACTAATGGACTTGTCATTTCTGTCTTGCGTAAGATAGATTTAGTATTTCAACTAACAAAGTTGCTCTCAATCCCTGCTTGCCCGAGACATACAGTTTCGTAGGAAATGAAAGACAAACGCAATTAAGATAATTAAGGATAAACTTAGGATGTTGTCTAGCTCCAATTTTGTTGTTTGCATTGTCATGGAATCTTTGTTAAATAGTTGTTTACTCGTAGACTCGTGACTGACAAACACAAGCTGTATTCTTGTCAACATTAACGAGCCAATACCCTCTTAGCCTTCGATAGCAGCAACAATCGAGGCCGAGACGGGTTTCAGAGTACAAGTGCATTAGTAATTGTAACAATTTAAAACCCTCTAATGAATAACAAAAACTCTCAAATTAAACCCAGCGATTGTGGTCAGGACTGTGGTAATTATGACGAATTAAAGACTAGAATTACTTTGTGGGAAAAGATATAGCGGGAGAAAGTGCGTGAGAGGGGACTACAATAATCTTCAGAAATAGATATGGTGAAAGAGAGGTGAATCGTGAAGACATATAAGACAATAAACAATCAATTATATATATATATATATATATATGTTATATTATGTTATGTTCCTCCAGGGCCATAGGCGGGCCATAGGGTAGAAACCATAGCTTTCCATTTCCGTCTGTGTGTTGCCAGGTCTTACAGTTCTTGGGTGTGGTTTAGGTTCATTGACATGCCTTCTCTATTAATGGTTCTTCGTAGAGTTTCTCTAGGTTTCCCTCTTCTTCTTACTCCCGATAGCACCCATATTAGTGACTGATTGGGAAGTCTTACGCTGTTCATTTTGAGAGCATGACCGATGTAAGTCCATCGCTTTTATCTAATAAAGGAAGAGATATAGGTTTCACGACTTTTCAATGTTGCCTTAAGCGAACCTCACTACTACAGATTCACGACTTTTCAATGTTGCCTCAAGCGAACCTCACTACTACAGATTCACGACTTTTCAATGTTGCCTCAAGCAAACCTCACTACTACAGTTTCACGACTGTTCAATGTTGCCTCAAGCGAACCTCACTACTACAGATTCACGACTTTTCAATGTTGCCTCAAGCGAACCTCACTACTACAGATTCACGACTTTTCAATGTTGCCTCAAGCAAACCTCACTACTACAGTTTCACGACTGTTCAATGTTGCCTCAAGCGAACCTCACTACTACAGATTCACGACTTTTCAATGTTGCCTTAAGCGAACCTCACTACTACAGATTCACGACTTTTCAATGTTGCCTAAAGCGAACCTCACTACTACAGATTCGCGACTTTTCAATGTTGCCTTAAGCAACCCTCACTACTACAGATTCACGACTTTTCAATGTTTACTCAAGCGACCCTCACTACTACAGATTCACGACTTTTCAATGCTGCCTTAAGCGAACCTCACTACTATAGATTCACGACTTTTTAATGTTGCCTCAAGCGAACCTCACTACTACAGATTCACGACTTTTCAATGTTGCCTCAAGCGAACCTCACTACTATAGATTCACGACTTTTCAATGTTGCCTCAAGCGAACCTCACTACTACAGATTCACGACTTTTCAATGTTGCCTTACGCGACCCTCACTACTACAGATTCACGACTTTTCAATGCTGCCTTAAGCGACCCTCACTACTACAGATTCACGACTTTTCAATGTTGCCTTAAGCGACCCTCACTACTACAGATTCACGACTTTTCAAGGATGCCTCAAGCTAATTGACCTCCAAATATTTCTTCCGTGCAGACTTGCGTGAAGCATCAATCATGGCTACTCTGCCTGTAGGTTGTTCAGATAATATAGTGGGGGAACCAGACAACCTGTCAGTTCTCATCATAGATGTTCACAGCTTTTAAAAGGTTGAAATCGCTTAGAGAACTTACTTCATTGTGCTCGGTTTTCTCCATTTGTTTTACATCACTCTCAACGAACCGAAACAGCAGATGCCGAGTGTAATACTCATATAGCACGTAAAGCCATAGCTTCAAGCTATAATCTGAACGGGTCTCTGAAAAAGCATACTTCGTAATCAAAACGTCACGAGTTGGATGCAAACCCGCGACTACTTGAACACAAGGCAGAACAATAAGCCTTTCTAACAGGATTATGTTACCTCCCTATTAAAAGCGATAAGGATGATGAGAAGTTCATGAGAGACTATGAGAACAGGTATCCTGGAGAAGTTCATGAGAGACTATGAGAACAGGTATCCTGGAGAAGTTCTCCTGGAGAGTCTACCACAAGTTTCTTATCTTAAACAGTCCACAGTCTGTAGATAGGGGTTTGTGTTTAAATTTTCCCCCGCCCCACCCCCATAGAACATCAGAAAATTCATTTTGTAAGAGAAATGTAGTGGTAGGATTGGTAAACCTCCCCACCATCCAACAATTATTTCAAAATAGTCACAAAAATCACATGGAAGAGAAGATATCACGCACAAAAATCACATGGAAGGGTAGTTATCACGCACAAAAATCACATGGAAGGGAAGTTATCACGCACAAAAATCACATGGAAGAGAAGATATCTCACAAGAAAATCACATGGAAGAGAAGACATCTCGAATGGAAACAAGCAAATGACTATTATATAGTAGTTACCCCCGCCCCCCGTTAAAGAAAACTTTTTTCACGGGCATGTCTAGTCCTTTCACACGATTCTTCAAAAATACATACTTTTTAGCGGAGGTTCCATTTGTCGACCTACCCATAACTCGAGATCTGTAATTATTATTTGTTGACTCCGTCAAAAACGGAATTTCGTATGCGTGTGAGCTTCCAGTGAATTTCCATCTTCCATAGATTTATACCATGTTTACTACAATACTTTGACTTCCAACAAATTAAATATTATAAAATAAGGTAAATCCAATCCATGATATTTTTATGAATAGGTCATCGAGGAAGCCAAGCGTACCGAAGAAAACTCGACAAAACATAGACCTTAGAATTGTAATCGATACAAAACTGAGTAGAACCGACCGCCTTGTGACAGTGCGAAAGATGGAACATCAATAATATCTTACTTGGAGGTTTCCTTTCTTGCTTCCTTCGCTAATGAACCTTGATTCTTTGCTCGCTTCCAAGTCTGCAATTTTCTCCGTTCCATTGCTGGTCTCTCCATTGTTAATGATCGAAAATAAAAGGGGATTTAACCAGACTCGCAATTTACCTCCCCTGCTATCTTTGTCGGATAGCGTGTCCGGACTCCTGGTTAATGAGGGGAGGGTTGAGTCCCCGTCTCTAATTTGTACATTACCGTAAAGCGGACCATTGTGGAGAATTAAGTACATCGTTGTTCGTTCGATAGGGGTTATTGTGAATTTTTGTTGTTTCTTTAGCGTATAGCGGCTGATTGACGATGAGAAGACAACCGGCCTGTAGCTGGAAGTAATGTTCCTAATTTGCCATGGATTCTCTCCCTTTCCTGATTAATTTGAAGAGTCTCATTGCGAGGAGCCTGAGGGCTAGTAGAGTGTTTAGAATGTATTTTTGATCATAATCTATATTCTATCTCATTGTTTTTGCACATTTTTGTTAATGTTATTTCAGTGTGAATTTGAGTGGTTCGTGGTAGACTCTATGTGAGGAATATGTTTTTGAATTGAAAAGCGCAATATAGACTCATGAATCTGATGAGGGAACTGGAAGTTAGATAAGAAATGAATGGGTGCTAAAGAGGTTTTGTCTGAAATGACACCGCTTTTTATGAAAAAGAGAACATAATTAACGTGTGCATGCGGAGCTAATGTTATCTCAAGAAGGAGCTAATATCAACGTGTACCTAGCTTGAACTCATGCGGAGCTAATGTTATCTCAAGAAGGAGCTAATATCAACGTGTACCTAGCTTGAACTCATGCGGAACTAATGTAAATGTGGACGGAACTGAGTCTAAGTGTAAATGAAGTTCTGGCGCCCTTGTGTTCGCAGGCTGCGAAAGGGGAGCGTAGAATAGTGACGATGTTACCTGCCATGCATGTCGTACAACACGACTAAGGAAAATAGGTGGGGGGAGGGAGGAGTTTTCTGCCCCCATCCTATAGAGGTCACGTGACCCAGCAGCAATGCTAAAATAGGATTTGTCAGGCCACACATGCAGATATCTCTGCCAAGCTGTAAACTATGACACAGCGTATTCCGTTATCTGGACTACATATTGCTATTGTGCAGGAGTTTAGAACACATGCAGAAGACAAAGCAGAAGTGACGTACTCACAGTACTAAATATAACATCAAATTAGATATTCAAGAATCAGATTGCTAAAAAAATAAGTGTATATTCAAGGACGAGATTGCTAAACATAGCTTGAAATTATATGTTCAAGGACGAGATTACTCTGACTATCTAAGAATTAAGAATTCGTTGAGGTGAAGCCTGCTAAATACCTATGTATTACTCCTAGTAAGTATTCATTCTTAAACTCATCAATTATCTATTCTCTATTGACTTTTACCAGGTTGTTTGTCATCCACTCTTGCAGTTAAGCATAGGAGTGGTTGGGGCTCCAGCTTGTGTTCCAATGCCAGATATGTCGCCTCGGCTGTGATATGACCTGTTTATTCAAAATGTCCCTGTTTTTTATCTATATTTTTCATGGTCTTTCTCTGGCTGTGTACCCTGATGTCATTTGATTATATGCCTTTACGGGCAACTTGTCATGCATTCTCATAATGTGGCCAAACCATTTGATCTGTTGTCTTTCTATGTATTCTGTGCAGGGTATTATACTTAGTCTGTCCCCGATGTCATCATTTCGTAATCTATCGAGCCTGATGATCTCGGTGGCTTTCCTCAAGCATTTCATCTCACATGTCACTATCTTTCTGTAATGTGAAGATGAGAGAGACCAAGATTGGCACCGGTAACACGGTGTTGGTAGGAATATACTGTAGATAATTTATTCGAAACCGGTCCGTGTCCTATAGTTGTGCATTTTACTAGAGGTACGTGAAGCGACTGATTAACATCTCGAGATGGAGTGGGTACATATGAGAAAACTCGATTATAATTAAGTGAATAATTTTTTTTAATGTGATAAGAACAGTTTAGGGTCAACGGGCAATCGATTAGTTTGATGGAAACTGTTTCGGATCAACAGACGTGAATTGAACTTGTTGGGAACATTTCGGGTCGACGGGCGCGGATTCTGGTTGGTGCGAAAAATTTCGGGTCGTCGTACGCGGATTGAGCATAGTGGGAACAGTTTCCATCGACTGGTGCGGATTACGCTTGGTAAGGACAGTTTCGAGTAAACAGGCTCGGATTAAGCTTGATGGTAACATTTTGGTCAACAGGTGGGGATTGAGCTGGATGGTAACAGATTTGGGTTAACGGGCGCGGATTGAACTTGGTTGAAACAGTTTCATGTTGTTGTGCGCGGATTGAGCGTTGTGGGAACTGTTCTGGGGAGGTGAGAAATAATTGATACACAAACGAATTCTCAAATGATGTTTAGTAAATCTCCATTTAGTGTTTCCTGAGTTCTGGGGACCGCGCGTATAATGCATATAGTACTTTTAAATTGGCGGTACAGTAAAATTGACTTTGTGGGCCGATATTGGCCCCGTGTATAATTTTTCACACCACTTATCTACACTTGCAGTACCTTAAAAATAATTGCTACAAACTGTATAGTTGTTTTGTAGGAAATATAATTTCACAGCGTGCTAGATCAAAGTGAATGATCCAAAACTCGAACACGTTAAACATTTCAAGTATATAGAAACAACAACAGCATCAGATAGAAGAAGTACTACAGAGATATATAGCAGAATAGTAGATACAAGCTGGGTTCTAAAGTTGAAGTAAATATTGTGTACTACGTCACAGTCACTAGAGGTGAGGACGGGCAGACTTCAGTGAAACAAAACACTGAACCTAAAATGGATGCAGGTCTTTGAAAATACGTTCCTGCTCACAGTCTTCTGTGTCGTACAGACATGCTACATAGAACTTCCTGCTCACAGTCTTCTGTGTCGTGCAGATATTGTTACATAGGTGGGTTGCGTGATACCATAGTTCCTGGTGTGCATCTCGACCTGTTATCTCCAACTTCAGCATCTGCGCTTGTTTGGTAGGAATGTGCTTCAACGCGATATAATGGATTGCTTGACCAATGTTAGTGTCCAGCATTTGTTGACTGATATAAGCCCCATCCCCGCTCCAAGGAGTTAGCCTTCATCGGTGACAATAAACAAAAAGCATAGTCCAAAATAGTATGCAACAGAGATGTGGATCTGTAGAAGTATGCAGAGGTTACCATGGGCAGATATGAGGCAACAGAGATGTGGATCTGTAGAAGTATGCAGAGGTTACCATGGGCAGATATGAGGCAACAGAGATGTGGATCTGTAGAAGTATGCTGAGGTTACCATGGGCAGATATGATGCAACACAAAATTAAGGAGTATCAAGCGAGGGAGGTATTGGATGGCAGAAGCAGAAGATATTCTACTGTTGATAGTTTTTGCATGTTGTTAAGACTTATAGTCATACCTTTCAAGGTTGTTCTTTCAAGATCCTGTCTTTGTCTTCCTATATTTCTTTTACCATACGCTACCAATTTAATGCTTGTTGTTGCAGTCTATTTTCATTCATTCTAAATACATGTCTGATATATGTCCATTGTATTCTTTTTATTGTTGTAGAAACATATTGCTGTTTGGTGTCTTCCATTATTTTCTTGTTTGACTTGAATTCTTCCCAAACCAATATTTAACAGTTTTCTACGACATTTTTTATTTATTACACTTATCGACAAAATTGCTAACATCAGAAATTTGTTAATACAATGTGTATTGAGCTATAGTTATAGTGTACAACTACTTCAATATTACACCAGAATATATATCTATACGCTATATCTAGACGGCTTGCGGCGTCAGAGATGGAAGCGTTCTCTGGAGATGGCCTTTTTATGCGCTGTTTGTAAGCTTGTTCCTGCGATCTCTGGCGATCATTATTCGGAGTTTCAGTTACACAAAAGCAACTTGGAAGAAAAGTTTCACGTCCTTAGTTTCATTTACACAAAAGCAACTTGGAAGAAAAGTTTCACGTCCTTAGTTTCAGTTAGCCGTATCCTCTATACAATGCGTACTACAAGACTAGTGGCATGCATCTCTTTTTTCCCCGTTGTCCCCCCCCTGGTGAGAGGAGTTTTGTTAAACATTGCTGAAATAGTTACCTTTTCCGTGCACCGCTTTCACAGATATCCGCTTCCTCACTAATTTCTATTTTGTTCTCGTGACCTCCTATATGATACACGTTGAGAACCACTATTCTAGACCCACTAATTATAGTTTAAGTGTCCCTTCTTGGCATCTGTGTTTCTAATCGCTTACGTTTTCTCCGTATTAGAAGAAATATTTATTTCTTACCAGTTGTGTGTATCAAATATCATCTTTCTCTACAGAATACACATTCGATTGTAGGAAACCCACATCTTCTCTAATGTAGATTTTTTACGCATGAAATGATCCCGTGTGAGATGGTCTATTAATCAGTAAAAATCTGACTAATTCGTAGATAAATAAATATTACGGAGCAGGCCTTCCGACCTGATTAGTTGGTGGAATAACAGGAAAGTCACATTCCACTTTGTATCGGGTTTCGACAAACCATCACGGTCGGGGTGCGTTACGTCAAGTGTGAGTATCGCAGTAGTTCTTAACTTGAGGCATGTGATTACTTTCGGGGGCCACGGAGACTTGCAAGTCACCACGGAGAAAAATTGTGAAATTAGAGATGGGAGGAAGAAACACTGACCCGTCCAGGTGTGTCCACAGAAAGGTAAGTATTTGAACGATAACCAGGAATATTTATGGCCGTAAAACTTAGCAATTCTTCCTGGCCAGCATAGAAAGTTAGCACCCCCACTAAAATAACTGTCCCAAAAGGGCGTCGCGTAACAAAATTTGTTTGAGAACACCTGGTTGAGAGAAGTCTTACAAAATTCCTCCATCGTTTATCGCATATCAAGTAGTCGGTGCTGCTGTTGCACAAAGGTTTGCACTTTACTGCCTAGTGTATCCGACTTGAGCAGTGCTTTGTTAGTGGTAGAAATACTGGATATCCGTCGTGTTTGTTCGTCCTGCAAGTTCGCATTTGTAATCAAATTAGAATATGAAAGATGTCTGTCTGGCGGAACGATTCTTTCACAATCTGGCTTGTATACGGTTTGACTTCTTTAATGTCCACCGCGAATATCTAAGAACTCTTCTGTATCTTTTTATCAGAATAACAATAATAATTATTTGTATTTCATGTTATTCTCGAGTGCAGGCCTTCAAACAAAAGTTATTAATTATTTATTATAAAATCTTGACTGTGCCTTTCACAATCACTAACTAAGAAATTTAATTTCAAAATGACATCTATTCAACATTAATGTATGTGACATCTATTCAACATTAATGTATGTTACATTTATTCAACATTGATGTATGTTACATCTATTCAACATTAATGTATGTTACATTTATTCAACAGTGATGTATGTTACATCTATTCAACATTAATGTATGTTACATTTATTCAACATTAATGTATGTGACATCTATTCAACATTAATGTATGTTACATTTATTCAACATTAATGTATGTTACATTTATTCAACATTGATGTATGTTACATCTATTCAACATTAATGTATGTGACATCTATTCAACATTAATGTATGTGACATCTATTCAACATTGATGTATGTTACATCTATTCAACATTGATGTATGTTACATCTATTCAACATTAATGTATGTTACATCTATTCAACATTAATGTATGTTACATCTATTCAACATTAATGTATGTTACATCTATTCAACATTCATGTATGTTACATCTATTCAACATTAATGTATGTTACATCTATTCAACATTAATGTATGTGACATCTATTCAACATTAATGTATGTTACATCTATTCAACATTAATGTATGGCTCAGAGACATGGATAATGAACAAGCTAGAAGATAGAATTGATGAGTTTCAGGTGAGGGAATGTAGACGAAAAGGGAGAACTTTGAGAAAAGAGAAGACAACAAACTAAGCGGTATTGGTAACATTTTGTATGAAAAAAAAAACTATTCAAGGAAATAGAAATAACAACAATAAAGTACTTTAGCATTTTGTACATATTAAAAGACAGCATGAAGACCTTGTTGACAATTTTACTTGAGGGTAGAGTAATGGTGATGCGAGACATTGCCACTTTGATCTTATGTGGTATGTCGCCAACTAGGTCATTGATGTAAACCAAGAAAAGTGTGGGTGACAGGACTCCTCCCTGGGGGACTCCATGACGCAGTAGGACTTTTTTGCTCTTGCAACCATCAATTGTACCCTGGCTCTTCTATTATGCAGATATGTTTATACCCATTTGTACATTCTTGAGTAAACCCTGCAATTTCTTTCAGAGTTCTTCTTTCCAAATGTTGTCAAATGCTTTCCTGATCCATCCTGCTAGTACCAGTACAGTACATATATAGTACACATATAGTACACATACAACTAATACGGCTGACATTCTGACACATACAACCTCATACGGCTGATATTCTTACACATACAATCTCATACGGCTGACATTCTTACACATACAACCTCATACGGCTGATATTCTTACACATACAATCTCATACGGCTGACATTCTTACACATACAACCTCATACGGCTGATATTCTTACACATACAATCTCATACGGCTGATATTCTTACACATACAACCTCATACGACTGATATTCTTACACAAACAACCTCATACGGCTGTTATTCTCACGCAAAAGGATGACACAGGTGATCAACATGAAAGTTCAATAGTTCTATTTACAATTGCAGCTGGGAATGTAACAAAGTTACTAGTAAAGAACGGATCGTTGCATGTAGAAAGTACCACTCATAGCACTTAATTCCGTAGCTTGAATATCACCTTGAATGTCGAGAGAATCCGACATAGTTATAAGCACACAGTAACACAAACACAAAGTT
This sequence comes from Meghimatium bilineatum, assembly GCA_034231615.1. Lineage (NCBI taxonomy): Eukaryota > Metazoa > Mollusca > Gastropoda > Stylommatophora > Philomycidae > Meghimatium > Meghimatium bilineatum. The sequence goes on along the minus strand of CM067318.1, from coordinate 55,732,028 downwards.
ATTATATTAAACTTGTACCATAGACACTACCTACTATTGTTGTTGTTGACTGCTGTGTATTTTTCCCATTTTATTTTATTACGGCTGTATTGCTATCTTATATGTAATAAGTTGCTTATAAAACAAATTCCATCATCAATGAACCGTGGAGAGTGTGACACGACGTATGATTGTGTGGACATGTAACAATACACCCATATTTCAAAGAATATTGTTAAGGATTTTAGGATTGAAGAAGAACAGGTAAAAAGACGATATTGTTTTGATAATATTAACCCCCTATCTGCGAAGGTATTCTTAAGGATATAATGAAAAGCCACTGCCATTTTGCGGAGATCCTCCCCTTCTTAGCTTCCCAGGGAAAAAATGAGTCTGGAAGCTTATATTAAATCATTGAGATGAATTATTTCTCTGGGAAACTAAGAAGAAGATCTCAGCAAAATGGCGGCAACCCCTCATCATATCCTGAAGAATACTTCCGCAGCTAAGGGGTTAAGGAATGGTCAAGAAGTGATGTTTCCATATATCTGCGTAAGGTTTATGATAGGGATCTTGGCTGGCCTTCCTGGGGGCTACAAAGTGACAATCCTACCGTCCTAACAGGTTAAGTGTTTCATTACTATTATTATGCCGAAATCGGATGTGCTGGGCCTACAATGCGCATACCGGTGGCACAACGTAATCACGCTCCCGGCGGAAATCGCACGCATATCTGTGCTGGTTACAATGTAGCGAACGCAAAACAAATAAACAAACAATTACTATTATTATAATAAATTTACCCACAATTTGCTACAAACAGACATACACATCTGATGAAATCCTGTTGTGAGTTGACATTGATTTTCAAAAATGTGCAGGGCGTTTAGTGTTGTGTACCATGTTCCGATCTCCACATAAAAAAGTGCAGAGTACAAATTTAACAAAATATTTTGTACATATTAAAAGACATGACAGCTTGTTGGAGAACTTACATTAAAGGGGAATTGAGGAAAAGGTAGACAGAGATACAAGTGGAGGACACAACATGAGACAGAGATACAAGTGGAGGACACAACATGAGACAGAGATACAAGTGGAGGACACAACATGAGACAGAGATACAAGTGGAGGACGCAACATGAGATGAGTTCAGGGCTAAGGAAAATGACAGAGGATGTTGGAGGCCTGGCGCAGCCAAAATTTGATTGAATTGGAGACTTGATGATGGTAAAATATCAACGTAATGAATTTTCTCGATAAATTTTAATGATTACAGCGAAAACAGAAGAAGCCGATTAATTAAGAAGTAGACAGGAGATGAACAGATTGTATATCTAGTATTTGAGATCTTTGTTAGACAGATCTTTGTTAGATCTATGTTAGACAGATCTTTGTTAGATCTATGTTAGACAGATCTTTGTTAGATCTATGTTAGACAGATCTTTGTTAGACAGATCTTTGTTAGATCTTTGTTAGACAGTCGTCAGTTGAAAGAGTTCTCTGTTATTGATTTCATTTGTTACTTGATCTCCCTTACATGTTCCTGTGTAGATTTGCAATGACTTCAGTTCTCTGTGTCCACTTTGAACAACGATCCCTTGTCTAATATTTGACCACTGGATCCCTCAGATTGATAGTTACATTTTCTGGATCGACTCGGCTGCCTTAATGAACAATGCATGCAGGGATATTTGTGCAGCCAACAGCTTTGAATTCCTGGCATACACATATTGTGTACTCGAGGCTTTTTGTTCTCGGCAGACCAAAATTGTGCGAGGATTATCCCAGATTTGGTCCAATTGACATGACAGTGACGTTGAAATGTTTTTTCCACATTTTTGTCAAATTTCGCGTCCGGTGTTAGAAAATGGCTAGGAAATGTTCTTGCCACTTTGACTGGACACCGACACTAAAATTGAAGAAGGAGAAACAAATTTAGAAACGGGATATTAATTCTAGTGAACTGGTTATTTGCTATGAACCGACGTTAATGTACTTCGGGAAATAAATACGTGCTACGTCTCGACCAGCAAATTCTGAAAAAGTAACTACATTTTTCCATGTTTGTGACATATTGAAGGATACGGTGTCAGGACATATTTTTTGTCATTTAACAACGACATACCTAGGCATGATGTGGTCAGTATCTCACCCGAAGTCTTTGTTTTCAAAGAAGACAAGGTGTACAATTCCTTAGGCTGTGTTGACTTACAACCTTCGATGAATTCAGAGGTATTTTACGTTAAGTGGAGATGTGTAACTAAGAGTTGGCCGAAGACGGATATGTCGGGCCTTGGTCGCAAAAACAACGGCGACACAACGCATTTCCATTCTCTGGGTTACCTCCTGCTGGAAGTCTAGTATGATCATCGCCATGCTACACGAGAGATCCAATTGGAGTTTCAGAATTAGCGCTGAAAAAAGGCAAAATGTAACTAGGATCACCTTACTAGGAAGCCATTGCCATATGTTGAAAGTATGGTGTAGCGTGGTCAGGAGGTAGTAGGTTTGGTGTTAGCCTCCACGTGTAAAAGTATGCACATGACATGTAGTTACTATGAAGTAAGATAATGAGTAGAAAATCCTTCCTCTTCTCACCTTACCGCTTTTCCACAAATGTCACAACTCCGAAAATAGTACAAAACCCCAGGAAATACGCACAAAGAAGCCAGGAAATACATACAAAATACACAGGAAATACGGAAAACATATTGCACCAGGAAATACGCAAAAAAACCCAAAAAACCAGGGAATGGGAGTTTTTGCAAAGGTAGATTCCCGCCTCCTTACCGAAGCGTATCTACTGCCCTTGTGGAAGTGCATGATGAGTATTGACGTTTCACATGTTGTCCAGTGAATTAAATGCAGTTCATGTTCTACAGATATCCTGTGTATATCTGGCAAATATAAAGTAGACAAAGTATTAGAATCAGTAGTTAGTAAAATAGGTATCGCCTATAAAATACTTCAACTATTCTTCTTCTTCTTCAGCGTTCATTCTCAAACTCCCTCTGATCTCCCTTGTAGCAGACCATTGTCATACTAGATTTCCAGCAAGATGTAGTTCAGAGAGTGAAAATGCATAAATTCGCCGTTTTATTTCCGCCAATGGCCCAATACGTCCGTCTTCGGTAACTATTCTATAAGTAATGATTGTACTAGGTGGTAATGGTATATTTTCTCCTCAGTCATTATTGTAATTGGTGGAACTATTATTTTTCCCTTACGCGAATGTGCTCAATAATGTCTTCTCTATACGTGATTGTATAGGATAATCTCTTCTCTATACGTGCATTACTTTAGTTGAACCATATAAAAAGATGTGACCGAATGGGTAGTTGAGAAGTAAGTACCGTCTCGGACAGATATAGTGTATCTTGATGCATGTCTATTGGAGACAGCTAGACAACGACAATGTTTAGAAAACAATGCCAATATACTGAACGGAAATATTGCTTAGAAAGTCGCTACAGCTAATAAAATTATTGTTTTTATATCCACGTCCTGAATAAGATATGTTTCCAACAATAGGGCAATCGTAGGTGAAATGTACAAACACACGAGAAGACAATAGTACACACGTCTCCGTGCTGGTGCTATGCCCCATATAGCATTATGACTGTGGCAGCGCGGGCAATATTATACGTAGTATCTTTATTTGGAGAAACGTACTCCGTTCACCGGTTTACACCCTGCTAATCTGCAGGAGTTTGAGAACGAATGCAGAAGAAGAAGAATATTTAGAAAATACGGTTCCTAGTTTTCTCTGATTGAGCTAGAAAATTAGACTTTGGGGAAAATAACTAATATAGTGACTAAATGTGTGCTCTGTGCAGCTGTTATACATCAGATACATATTTGTATGTTATCATGAGCCTGCATCTTTGTCTGGATAATAATTCAAGTCAGTCAGTTCTCTAAGTAACAGGCTTATATAATAATTCAAGTCAGTCAGTTCTCTAAGTAACAGGCTTATATAATAATTCAAGTCAGTCAGTTTTCTAAGTAACAGGCTTATATAATAATTCGAGTCAGTCAGTTTTCTAAGTAACAGGCTTATATAATAATTCGAGTCAGTCAGTTTTCTAAGTAACAGGCTTATATAATAATTCGAGTCAGTCAGTTTTCTAAGTAACAGGCTTATATAATAATTCGAGTCAGTCAGTTTTCTAAGTAACAGGCTTATATAATAATTCGAGTCAGTCAGTTCTCTAAGTAACAGGCTTATATAATAATTCGAGTCAGTCAGTTTTCTAATTATCATACTTGCATATACATGTTCAGTGAATATGCCGCCTTGTTGAAAGTGACGGAGAACATATTGGAAACCGAGTACAATGAAGTCAATCCTCTGTGACTTTTAAATACTTTTTTAAATCTGTATTTTTTAAAATAGATTCGTGATTTTTGATTATTGTAAACTCATGTGAGTTATAGCTGCAGCCAATTATAACATCTTGTCGTGAGTTATAGCTGCAGCCAATTATAACATCATGTCACACATGCATTACATTATAAACAGATGTCACATGACTGTAGAAACTTGAAAACTGATGCCATATTACTTTAAAAACTTTAATGTTATGAACTTTTTGTGAAAAATCGTTAAGGTATGTTTTAGCAACCTATTTGGTTACATTCCTAGTACCAACAGTCATGCGATTTGCTAGGGGGGGGAGGGTTTGAACTCCCGCCTTTCATTATATATGGGATAGCTAAGAATATATATGACGTTGTACCGGTATTTATGTATATCTAGACGTCTGTATATCGGTTCGCTGGACAACCTCCTAGTGAAAGACTTGGTTACACCCACTAAAACTCTATTTTTTGAATCAGGAGGTAATACGACCTGAATAAACTGCTATCGTCTGTTATTGTTTCACACCTTCAGGGAATTATCTTCCCGAAATTCATTGACGAAATAAACAGTAAACATGCAAAGATAACTCTGATGCATCTTTGCACAATATTATTTCCCCTTCGACACTCAAATCAATAACATCTGCCGCAAGGTAAGTTAAACAAGCCAATCGTTGTCAAATGAATCCCAACTCCCAAGTTACGGGATTAGAACCAGGTTCCCTTTCAGAATAGTCTTAACCGTGACCGCCATCCCGTGAAATTTCTGTTTATTTAAGCGTTGCAATCAGTTCGTGATTTTCTTAGCTACAAAAAATGGAAATAAATAAAATACAAAAAATGTAAGGGCATAACTGAAATGTCCAGATACGAGAAGAAACTTACTGCCAAAATAAGAGCTTATCTGGTTCCCTTTTTGTTTTTTTATTCCGAAGAAAACCAGGTATATGTCTGCAGTCATCTGCAAATTCATGTTAGATGCTGTGACCACAATCATCAGTGTACACGTCGTATGACTATCGTTCTATTGTCTTTCCCCAGGGGAATGATGGTTGATAGTATCCACACTTGCCGTTATGCGTATCGGTGAGCGCCTAAGTTGTCGTTGCAAAACGTGTCGCCTTGGTTTCGTTGAGTCTATTATTGTTGAATTTCCTTGAGGTTTTCTATTACCTGTTTTATTTAGTCTACCATTTGTTCTATAATCGGTTATTTGTTTGTTCTATGCTTGCTATTAATGATATTTGTTGTGGACTCATTCTCATAAGTTGACCGAACCATTTTACTTGCTGTCTCTTGACATGTTCAGGCACGATCTACTCTCTTTTTAAAAAAAATGTATTTAGTTATTATTTTATCTAGTTTAGTAACCATTGCAGCTTTTCTCTGACACTTCACATGTAACGAATTTCCTTTGGTATATTACTGGATACATCAACTGCAATAAACTCATGTCGTGAGTTATAGCTGCAGCCAATTATAACATCTTGTCACATAAATGCATTGTATTATAAACAAGTGTCACATGATTGTAGAAACTTGAGGACTGATATCATGATTGTAGAAACTTGAAGACTGATGTCATGATTGTAGAAACTTGATGACTGATGTCATATGAGTACATTTCCTGTGTGCGTTCTTTCTCAAGCTCCCGCCGAATGTCTTTTATAGCAGGACAATGGCTACACTAGATTTCCAGCAAGATGCATCCCAGATAACGGAAAAGAGGTGTGTCGTTGTATTATTTGCGCCAATGTCCTGACATACCGGACTTCGACTTTTTAAAAATTCATATATATATATATATATTCCACATTATTTTTCTCTATGCTTATTGTTCATATCGATTTTTCCTCTTTCCCGATTCTCTCTCCATCCCTATTTTTTCTGTCTAATCTGTCTATCTCTCTGTTCTCTCCTTCTATATATTTTCTTTCTGTATTTCCCTACTCTCTCTCTCTCTCTCCTCTCTCTCTATACATATATATATATATATATTTATATATGTAAATACTTGTTTTCTCTCTCCGTCCTAATCACACATCTCTCTACTCTTATTTTCAATCCATCTCTCCATATTTTGCCTCTCTAGCTTCTCGTTTGTTGTGTCTCTGTTTTCCTACCAGTTACTTAATTGCTCGAGTATACTACATATTTTCTGCACATGTCCTAGTAACATGATTAGTTACTAATCTATTTTCATGTCTTCTGTAATTGTTTGTTGTAGTAATCCGCGTGTCTTGGTTGTATTTTATTATCATTGTTAGCAGATAACTGTGAAACTATATTGAATGTTTACATTTGGATATTTTACACCGGATGCATGTTGTGAATTAGCTGCGCTTACGTTTGGGAGTGATTAAAAAGTGATTAGGATGAGAACGAGAGACATGATGATGATGAAGTAATCAATTAAGTAGTGAGCACATAGCTCGTGACAGCTTCCTAACAAAAGTTCAGATCTTTCTCAGGTTGAGTAACTGAGGTGACAACAGAACTTGTATAAGATTTGCTGTCTGGAATGTGTGGGTGTGTTACAGGGGTGTATAGATTAATTTTTGTCCCCAAAGAGAGGCATTAATGTGCGGCGACATTCAAAGATTACCACATCCTGTCGCGAGCACAGCATATACAAATGGACTAACTATTTAATTAATATTTCTACTGATCTATCGACCTAACCGCAGTGATGGTATACCTAATATTTCTCGCCGTCTAGTAGTCTGCAACAGAAGAACAACAGTACAATATACTCTGACACTGTTCTATTGGTCATTCTTCTTCTGTGTTCGATCTCTGATAACAAACATAAACATTGTGTGTATTTACCGTCGGAGAAAGTGTAGTACGTAAATTGTGTGTATTTACCGCCGGGGAACGTGAAGTAAGTAAATTGTGTGTATTTACCGCCGGGGAACGTGAAGTACGTAAATTGTGTGTATTTACCGCCGGGGAACTTGAGGTACGTAAATTCTGTGTATTTACCGCCGGGGAACGTTAAGTACGTAAATTCTGTGTATTTACCGCCGGGGAACGTGAAGTACGTAAATTCTGTGTATTTACCGTCGGGGAACGTGAAGTACGTAAATTCTGTGTATTTACCGCCGGGGAACGTGAAGTACGTAAATTGTGTGTATTTACCGCCGGGGAACGTGAAGTACGTAAATTCTGTGTATTTACCGCCGGGGAACGTGAAGTACGTAAATTCTGTGTATTTACCGCCGGGGAACGTGAAGTACGTAAATTGTGTGTATTTACCGCCGGGGAACTTAAAGTACGTAAATTGTGTGTATTTACCGCCGGGGAGAGTGAAATACGTTGTGCTGCTGCTGGTGGTTTGCGTTATTTTCCGACTTTCAATCCAGCACATATTTTTGGCATAGTTTTATGCCAATAGTTATCCAGCCTCTACTGTTATCCAATAGAACTTCATTACCTGTTCTCCCACGTGAATACTAGTTGCATACAGTTCTACTAGCAGTACTACCTTTTATTGATTGCCTTTCAGGCCAAAACGTGTACTTGTTTCTCGGATTCTGATAAGAGACGGTGAACATGAATTTAGATTTGGATCGACTACGGAAAAAGAGACAAGACATGAAATGACAATGTTCTGACAGGTGACATAATGTCAGCCTAACCCCCAATGTCCCTTAGTCGTTTCCTACGACATGCCTGGAAAGAAGACTATTAATGTCTCCCTGAACTAGAAGTCCAGGTCCGATTGGTACACGGGCTAACGGAAGACATAGAGAGAAGGAAATAGGAAAGAAATAATAGTAGATTCCATAGAAGTTAAATAAAACCAATAATGATGTGTGGTAGTGAATCATGGACAATCAATAGTGATGTGTGGCAGTGAATCATGGACAATCAATAGTGATGTGTGGTAGTGAATCATGGACAATCAATAGTGATGTGTGGTAGTGAATCGTGGACAATCAATAGTGATGTGTGGTAGTGAATCGTGGACAATCAATAGTGAAGTGTGGTAGTGAATCATGGACAATCAATAGTGAAGTGTGGTAGTGAATCGTGGACAATCAATAGTGAAGTGTGGTAGTGAATCATGGACAATCAATAGTGATGTGTGGCAGTGAATCATGGACAATCAATAGTGATGTGTGGTAGTGAATCGTGGACAATCAATAGTGAAGTGTGGTAGTGAATCATGGACAATCAATAGTGATGTGTGGTAGTGAATCATGGACAATCAATAGTGAAGTGTGGTAGTGAATCATGGACAATCAATAGTGATGTGTGGTAGTGAATCGTGGACAATCAATAGTGATGTGTGGTAGTGAATCGTGGACAATCAATAGTGAAGTGTGGTAGTGAATAATGGACAATCAATAGTGATGTGTGGTAGTGAATCGTGGACAATCAATAGTGAAGTGTGGTAGTGAATCATGGACAATCAATAGTGATGTGTGGTAGTGAATCATGGACAATCAATAGTGAAGTGTGGTAGTGAATCGTGGACAATCAATAGTGAAGTGTGGTAGTGAATCGTGGACAATCAATAGTGAAGTGTGGTAGTGAATCATGGACAATCAATAGTGATGTGTGGTAGTGAATCATGGACAATGAATAGGATAGTGAATTATGCATGGGTAGTAGAGATACGGTGTTATAGAAGAATAATTGAAATATCATGGACAGAAAACAACTTTCAGAAAATATTGTGCTCGTATGAGAAGAAGACAGTCCACAATCTGAGGCATCATGGGAAGATTAAAACTAAAGGACATCGTGACAAAAGACAAGTTAAACAACAAGAAGGACAGTGCAAGACCAAGAGAAGAAATATTGGACAGCTTAGCATTGTGTGACATGGAGAAACATCTGTATCGCAAATAATTGGCAGTACACAAGACAGAATGTTGTGTGGAAGACCACGATCATCTCCGTAAAGATCTGTTATCTAGAATTATCACGTGACCGGTCGTGGGAGAGGGGACTTGTTGGAATTCGGTTGGTCACTTTTTATATACTTGGAGTCGCCTCGGTTAGTTCTTCCATTAGATAATTCCAGGTATGTAAATAATGATCAACGGAAACCCAAACATAATTAAACGACGTATCGAATGATATCCTAATTAATTCAGTTGAAGTGACATTATTGGAGACAATCTTGTGTGGACATACTTGCTAACTAAATGTGAGGACATACTTGCTAACTAAATGTGAGGACATACTTGCTAACTAAATGTGAGGACATACTTGCTAACTAAATGTGAGGACATACTTGCTAACTAAATGTGAGGACATACTTGCTAACTAAATGTGAGGACATACTTGCTAACTAAATGTGTGGACATACTTGCTAACTAAATGTGTGGACATACTTGCTAACTAAATGTGTGGACATACTTGCTAACTAAATGAAAACGGCATAGGTTATATGAAGAAGAGATATATACAGTTTATTTACACTTTTCTTTCAGAAGAAAAAAGTTATTCATTCTGATAATATATGTAGCCTTTAGTTATACCCACGTGAAATCATTCATTCCTTGCAGTTAGCCATGTTAATAACATTCGCATGTGATACTTACATTATTCCCTAGTTTAGGCTGATATTTCTGTAGATAGGCTTGTCATACTTACATTATTCCCTAGTTTAGGCTGATATTCCTGTAGATAGGCGTGTCATACATTATTCCCTATTTACGGCTGATTTTCCTGTAGATAGGCTTGTCATACTTACATTATTCCCTAGTTTAGGCTGATATTCCTGTAGATAGGCTTGTCATACATTATTCCCTAGTTTAGGCTGATATTCCTGTAGATAGGCTTGTCATACTTACATTATTCTCTAGTTTAGGCTGATATTCCTGTAGATAGGCTTGTCATACTTACATTATTCCCTAGTTTTGGCTGATATTCCTGTAGATATGCTTGTCATACTTACAATATTCCTTAGTTTATGATGATATTCCTGTAGATAGGCGTGTCATACTTACATTATTCCCTAGTTTATGCTGATATTCCTGTAGATAGGCTTGTCATACTTACTTTATTCTCTAGTTTAGGCTGATATTCCTGTAAATAGGCGTGTCATACTTAAATTATTCCCTAGTTTAGGCTGATATTCCTGTAGATAGGCTTGTCATACTTACATTATACCCTAGTTTAGGCTGATATTCCTGTAGATAGGCTTGTCATACTTACATTATTCCCTAGTTTTGGCTGATATTCCTGTAGATAGGCTTGTCATACTTACATTATTCCCTAGTTTAGGCTGATATACCTGTAGATAGGCTTGTCATACTTACATTATACCCTAGTTTAGGCTGATATTCCTGTAGATAGGCTTGTCATACTTACATTATTCCCTAGTTTTGGCTGATATTCCTGTAGATAGGCTTGTCATACTTACATTATTCCCTAGTTTAGGCTGATATACCTGTAGATAGGCGTGTCATTGAACCGTACACTAGAATCTGACCTGATTCTAATCCTGAATTTGACGCTCGCAGCACCACGCAATAACATTTCTGTGTATTTCTTTCATTCTCATGAAATTAAGGCTATTGTTCTCCTTTTAGAGAATAACTTTGCATCCAGAAGACTAGCTCTCAGCGATGTGCAATGCTATGAGAAGAGGCATCCTCCTCAAAGGGGAAACACATCCAGGGAGTTTGTGACTTCTATACATTTCTGGAACATTCAAAGACATAAACTTTCGCTACCCTGTCAGGCATCCTTATCAGTTACAAGTGTTTATAGTAGACCAGGATAGATTGTCTTCACTAACGTTGGTCAGTTAATTAACTGCACTCTTTTTCATCCAGAAATGATCTCCAAATTATGCATGGTTAATTCTTTCGTTTTTGTGTGTCTCTGGGCTATTCCAGAGAACTGTGAGGTGATGTACAGAGTTGCTTTTTAAATAACACTACAATGACTCTCTGTTTGATGGTTGAACTGGAAGACTATCTGATGAGGTCATCCGACTATTTGCATGCAGATATCGCAGTAACTAAGATTATAAAGATGTAGCCAGTTTGCGTATAGTTCTCTGTTTCTTCATCTGCGTTGGTTTAAAAACTTCTTCTATTAATTAAATCTCAGTGGGAACATAGAGGCGATGTCATTGTTTATAGCTAGGCTGTGACATGTGCACATTTTATTTGGCCGGGCATATCCGTCTTTTGTATAACTTTATTGCTCTATTTGACCTACGTGTTTGGAAAGAAGTGTCAATTGTACTTGAAATCTCTTTGATCACCTCTTACGACATGCACGGTTGGTAAAAGTAGTGCTATTCTTTGCTCTTTTTTCATACCACGACGACGCACGGTATTTTTATTACAATTCAACCACACTTTTCTCACATCGAAGCTATCCTATTATTCACTCGTAAATATCAAACACAGAGATGCATAGATTACTAACTGTCTCCACGGCATCTCCGTAAAACAACATTTGTAACATCTTTACTGATCTCCCTCTTGATAACGGTAGCACTCACCGATGACGACCGTAACGATAACTCGGTAGCTGCTGAATTCCTTCTCCACACTGCATGCTTCCTGAATATATTTTTTTCTTGCACTTGTTTTGACTTATTTTATGCCTGTCTGTTGACTGCTAAAACTGTACTAGAGATCCGAAACCGTGGAAATATTTTCAATTATCCTGTCACGGTTACAGCACAGGTATTATTTGATTAAACCAGGTGTACCGGATGAGAAAATGTATCCGCGCATATTGTAAAACAAAACAAATTTAGATTATTTCATTTGATGAGTTGTATTTGTCAGATAGTTTTCTGGTAAATAATTGTGATATATGCGTGTTTGATTTATCCTGTTACGTAGACAGTTGTTATCGTTCGTGCCTGCTGAGTGTATGAATCTGAAGGTGATGCATGATTGATTCTGTAGTGTATGAATCTGAAGGTGATGCATGATTGATTCTGTAGTGTATGAATCTGAAGGTGCTGTATGATTGATTCTGTAGTGTATGGATCTGAAGGTGCTGCATGATTGATTCTGTAGTGCATGAATCTGAAGGTGCTGCATGATTGATTCTGTAGTGTATGGATCTGAAGGTGCTGTATGATTGATTCTGTAGTGTATGGATCTGAAGGTGCTGTATGATTGATTCTGTAGTGTATGAATCTGAAGGTGCTGTATGATTGATTCTGTAGTGTATGGATCTGAAGGTGCTGTATGATTGATTCTGTAGTGTATGAATCTGAAGGTGCTGCATGATTGATTCTGTAGTGTATGAATCTGAAGGTGATGCATGATTGATTCTGTAGTGTATGGATCTGAAGGTGCTGTATGATTGATTCTGGGAGCTGATTCTTTCCCATGTTCTTATGACAATATGTTTTTACTTGCGTTGTGTTACTCAACATGCTCTCCAGAGAGGCAACTGGGGCCTGGACTCCAGTTCAAGGTGACAAGAATAAGGCTGCAGTCTTCTTTCGAGGCATGTTGTAGGAGGTGACTATGGAAATATGGGGGATGTATTGACTACGCATTTCCTGTGAAAAAAAATCATCATTGTCACATCTTATCTCAATTTCCTACTTTTGTCTTCCATCAAATCATCTCACAGGATGAGGAGATAATCTCACAGGATGAGGAGAAGATGCAGACCAATAGCCATTGCACTTTCGTCTTTTGTACCAGACTCCTCCTAGGTGGCAGGGAATACTTGATGTGTCATCACCGCAGATGGGTCAAGAAATCTGACAGAAGAATGATGAGACAATTCACCCAGAAGTATATGCTGTGCTCATGGCAGGGTAATCCTGTGCTTCTGGCGCAGTGGAATGTCTCCCAGTGGCGACTAAACATGTATTCACAAACCTCTCTTACACAAGCTTACCGTTGAAACATGTATTCACAAACCTCTCTTACACAAGCTTACCGTTGAGACGTTATGTAAGTCTTGACGCTGTCTCCGTGACAAAACTGAGAAGAATCTATGCTTGTGATCAGAAATGCTATGAGTGTTGCGAGTTTACCACTTACAGGGATTAATCCATCGTCATCAACATCGCTTTAGTTATAGAAGATTGTGGGTTATACCACGAACAACTAGCGAAACTGGCAAGATTGTGGGTTATACCACGAACAACTAGCGAAACTGGCAAGATTGTGGGTTATACCACGAACAACTAGAGAAACTGGCAAGATTGTGGGTTATACCACGAACAACTAGAGAAACTGGCATGATTGTGGGTTATACCACGAACAACTAGCGAAACTGGCAAGATTGTGGGTTATACCACGAACAACTAGAGAGACTGGCAAGATTGTGGGTTATACCACGAACAACTAGAGAAACTCGCAAGATTGTGGGTTATACCACGAACAACTAGAGAAACTAATAAGATTGTGCTGAAAGAATCAAATTCGAGACGGGGGTTATTTTATAATATCATAAGGACAGCTTTTGTTATTTAGTCACATTATGAGATAAGGGGATTTTGAAAACATAGTTACAGCAGGCACGATAGAAGGTAAGAAAGCTCGAGGACGACAGCGTGAAGAAATAGTAGATAACCTGACATTGTGACATCACAATAAGATAATAAGGATTATGAGAAAAAATACTAAAAATAGAGAGATGTGGAAATCCATTGATTGAATATGGCACTCGTCTCGGCCTCTATTAATGATGACTATATTTTCCTTAGTACATCTTTAATTGATGTTATCAAGTTGTAAATGGCTAGCTTAATTTTCCATCAAGTTGTAAATGGCTAGCTTAATTTTCCATCAAGTTGTAAATGGCTAGCTTAATTCTCCATCACGTTGTAAATGGCTAGCTTAATTCTCCATCAAGTTGTAAATGGCTAGTTTAATTCTCCATCAAGTTGTAAATGGCTAGTTTAATTTGATTTTGTCTTCATCTTAGAGACACGATATGTCTAGTGATAACCAGATGGTCGATTCAGACGACATAAACCCCCCAAAAAAGTTTCAGTTTGTGATATTGATGTTCAGGTCGTCATTATTTGCAGTCATAACGTCTTAGGTGACAGCCCTCCTTACTGCTCATCCTGAAAGATTGAAACAACTAATCAAAGCAAGACAGGTATACAGCGACATCTAAACGCACAGAAAACAAAAATTATAACAACAATCAAAACAAAAATTAAACCAATAATCAAAATAGACAATTTAGAACTGAAATTTGTAAACAAATTAAAATTACCGGGAAATAAATTTGAACAGTTCCGGAGATTGTTCAGTTGTGATTATAAAAAAAAATACTCACAAATGTAATACTCAGATAACCCTTGTAAGACCATGTGTTTTCCCAGTGGCAACATATGAATGCGAGATTTTACTTTAAAAAAATTAAATATCTAAACGGATAAATACATTTGAAATAAAGTGTTACATAAAAATCTTATGATTATCATGAACAAGGAAAAAAGAAGGTAGATATTTTGAAATTACTGAAACTAAATGAAGACTGGCTTCTATATACAGCCATAAGAAGGAAGCTATAATTTGGACACTTAAAGAGACATGATGGTATCGAAAGGCTAATTTTGGAGATAATCGAACCAGGTTAAAGAAAAAGAGGAAGACCAAGAAGACCAGTGACATCAAAGAATATATGAACATGTCTGACCAATGCAGGCCTTCTTGCCCGGGACAGTGACGCGTTGAGAATATTTGCGATGAAGACAACGTTTTAGAAAGAATATGATATATAATAACTTATTAGTGCCAACACTGTAGTTTGTTTGATCACAATTAATAATATCTTAGTGCCAACACTGTAGTTTGTTTGATTACAATTAATAATATCTTATTGCCAACACTGTAGTTTGTTTGATCACATTTAATAACGTTTTAGTACTAAAACTGTAAAACTGCCGTTAGTTCGCTCACGTTTAATAATTTTCTTCTAAACGTTGCATAAAACTTATTAATAACTGTCATAAAAAGTCCTCACTTACATAAAGAGTCCTTCCTTACATAAAAAGTCCTCACTTACATAAAGAGTCCTTCCTTACATAAAAAGTCCTCACTTACATAAAGAGTCCTTCCTTACATAAAAAAAACTTCCTTACATAAGATAGGTTCAAAAGTAATAGAGATTTGACTTTATTGTACTCGGGTTACCCAATATGTATTCCGACTCTCAACGAAGATGCAACCTGCCGAGAGTATCACTCAGATTAATTTTTAGCAGTTAAAGTACACTTTTAAATGAAAGTAGTTAAAGTACTGGTTAAATTATCTGTTCTCTTTGAACAGGGACAGGTCAGCTATTAGTGATGTCCAAACTCATACAATCATCGCTCAGTTTGAAGGTGCTAAAACATTCCATTGGATATATATGCCTTGAAATTTGATTGCGAACCCTCGTGTCGTCCTCGTGCAATGTTTTTATCCCTAATTGAGTAAAATAAACTCATTCAATTGTTCCCTCACTTGTGTCTTTTTTTTATATTGCACTGTCCATTTTCATGTGTGGAGTGTGTATATTTGTGAGTGTTTATATCAGTGATTCTCAATCTGTATTGGTGGGTGGCCACGTGTGGGGTAATATTTGTTAATTTGCCTCCGGGAGCTTTTATACAAACATGTTTACTTTCTTTAGAATTTCATTCTATACATTTCTGTAACCTTGCTCGACAGGTATGGGACCACGTATTCCATTGTTTTCGTGTCCCTCTTCCTCCTCCCAACTCCACTGTACCACGGTCTGGAAATGACTGTTGTCCCTGGGATGCATATGGCTCACGTTAGGAGCACCAACCTCGATCCGTGTTTCACAACCCAAACTTTCAAATGTAAAACAATTTCACGTTCTCTCTCTACCTAGTATTCACATTACCTAGTATTAAAATTACCTAGTTTTCAAATTACCTAGTACCAAATTACCTAGTACCAAATTACCTAGTACCAAATTACCTAGTACCAAATTACCTAGTACCATATTACCTAGTACCAAATTACTTAATATTCACATGAAGTTAAATGAAGCGCACCAAGGATTCAGACAGGGAAGATGTACCAGGGAATATGTACCAGGGAAGATGTACCAGGGAAGATGTACCAGGGAAGATGTACCAGGGAAGATGTACCAGGGAAGATGTACCAGGGACCCTATTTTCAACGTGCAGAGCATCATCAAGAAATGCAGGAAGTTTAATGTCGACATCTACACATGTTTTATTGACTACAAGAAAGAAATCAATTGTACCTATTGTCTATTGTCTATTCCCAGGTGAATGATGGTTGGCCGTATTCACACTTGCCTTTAAGCGTAGGGGTGGTAGCTTAAGCTGTTCTTCCAAGGTCAGATGTGTTACTGAGGTTACATTTAGTCCATGTTTGTTCAAGGCTATCATGATGTTATCTATTCACCGTTTTTTTTGTCTACCTTTGGATTTACGCCCGTATATTCTTGTATTATATGCTCTTATTGGTATTTGGTTTGGCTTCATTCTCATAAGGTGACCAAACCATTTTACTTGCTGTCTCTCAATATGTTCGATACATGATAGTATACCAACTCTTTTCCTAATTTCTTCATTTCTTATTTTATCTAGTTTAGTATCCATTGCAGCTTTTGTCAGACACTTCATTTCACGTGTAACGATTTTCCCTCTGCTGCAAAGCTGTTAAAGACCATGTTTGACATTGGTAGCAGAGTATTGGTATAAACATTTTAGATCTCTGTATTTATATGTTTCCTTCTTGATTTTTCAGTGAATCCATACTGGTGAAAGTTTGTAGGTCACTGTGTTTGCTTTCTGGCACCTTCGTCCTATTTCTCTGACGTCTTCCATTTTCGGAAGAAGAAAAAATGCTGCCTAGATATTTAAATTCTTTGCCTTGTTTCACTTTGGTGTTATCTATTGTTATATATCCATTGATGTTGCAAACTTGTTAATTTTCATAACTTCTATACATTTTACATTAATTTTCATGTTGTACTTCTGACATGCTACTAGTGCCAACTCCGCTGGACTGACCACATCGTTCGTATGTCAGACAAGCGTCTTTCAAAAAGATTATTATATGGGGAACTGTGCGATGGTAATCGTCAAGCAATGAGCAGAAAAAACGCTTCAATGATCGCCTAAACAACTACCTCAAGCACTACAACATCGATACTTGCTCCTGGGAGACTACATCCCTTGATCTCTCAGCTTGGCACACTTAGATCATTGCTGACATCTCCAAATTTGAAAAACATAGAACTCTGCGGGCAATTTACAAGCGACGAAAGCGGAAAGACAAATCCGAAAACTCTCGTACTTCAAACCCTCTACACTCCTGCATGCACTGCAGTAGAAATTTCCTGGCACCAGTATCGAACTCATCTGACATCTACGAACCTAGTTGCTTTTCTACTTGTTATCACATGTATTATTTTCATGCCATGCTCACTGTGCTTGCGAAGGAGGAACATCATCACTAACAAAGCATTGATTTGATTTTGAAAATGTTCTTTATCAGTGTATATCAGACTTGATCAAATTGATCCAGAATATCGGCAAAATTTGTACATCAAAAAACTTTAGAATATCATGACCGACGTGGACTTTCCGCTACACATAATTCGCCTCATCAAAACACGGTATTAAGACCAGCAACAGTCGTGAAGTAGACATGGAAAAGTCTGATTGGTTCAACGTGGAAAAAAGAGTCAGACAAGGATGTATCTAATCACCATATGTCTTCAACATTTATGCACAGAACATAACGAGGAATGTAAGAAATGACAAATAGAGAAACAACTTGTACCCACAGAACATCGGAGATAACGAGATACCAGAACTAAGATATGCGGATGACAGAACATTACTGGCACAAACAAGTATCGAACATCTCATTAACTCCAGTACCGAGCATAATGACAAATAAAACCTATTTCTGAATGGAAAAAAGACCAAAGATTGCAACAAGCGCAAGAAACCACAAGCAAGTTCTCAATAAGCATTAACAACAGCGAATTAGAAAGAGTAAAAAAGAGTAAAAAGTTGTGAATACCTTGGTTCTCATATCAACAGTAACGGTAATTGCTATGAAGAAGTCAGAAGTAGGCCGGCTATCCCATAAAAGAAGCTGACACACAGGAAAAACATATGGCTGAGCTGTAGAAAAACATCTAAAATAACAGTCCTAAGAGATTGCATATTCCCAGTTGCAATATATAGGTGTGAACCCTGGATAATTACACACAAAGTGAAAAATAAAATAGCATTTCAAACAAAAATGTTACAGAAAGATCCTTAGAATACCATGGACCAAAAAATGTCATCAATGTATCCATCCTGAGAGCAAAAAATGTCATCAATGTATCCATCCTGAGAGCAAAAAATGTCATCAATGTATCCATCCTGAGAGCAAAAAATGTCATCAATGTATCCATCCTGAGAGCAAAAAATGTCATCAATGTATCCATCCTGAGAGCAAAAAATGTCATCAATGTATCCATCCTGAGAGCAAAAAATGTCATCAATGTATCCATCCTGAGAGCAAAAAATGTCATCAATGTATCCATCCTGAGAGCAAAAAATGTCATCAATGTATCCATCCTGAGAGCAAAAAATGTCATCAATGTATCCATCCTGAGAGCAAAAAATGTCATCAATGTATCCATCCTGAGAGCAAAAAATGTCATCAATGTATCCATCCTGAGAGCAAAAAATGTCATCAATGTATCCATCCTGAGAGCAAAAAATGTCATCAATGTATCCATCCTGAGAGCAAAAAATGTCATCAATGTATCCATCCTGAGAGCAAAAAATGTCATCAATGTATCCATCCTGAGAGCAAAAAATGTCATCAATGTATCCATCCTGAGAGCAAAAAATGTCATCAATGTATCCATCCTGAGAGCAAAAAATGTCATCAATGTATCCATCCTGAGAGCAAAAAATGTCATCAATGTATCCATCCTGAGAGCAAAAAATGTCATCAATGTATCCATCCTGAGAGCAAAAAATGTCATCAATGTATCCATCCTGAGAGCAAAAAATGTCATCAATGTATCCATCCTGAGAGCAAAAAATGTCATCAATGTATCCATCCTGAGAGCAAAAAATGTCATCAATGTATCCATCCTGAGAGCAAAAAATGTCATCAATGTATCCATCCTGAGAGCAAAAAATGTCATCAATGTATCCATCCTGAGAGCAAAAAATGTCATCAATGTATCCATCCTGAGAGCAAAAAATGTCATCAATGTATCCATCCTGGGAGAAATGTCATCAATGTATCCATCCTGAGAGCAAAAAAATGTCATAAATGTATCCATCCTGAGAGCAAAAAATGTCATCAATGTATCCATCCTGGGAGAAATGTCATCAATGTATCCATCCTGAGAGCAAAAAATGTCATCAATGTATCCATCCTGAGAGCAAAAAATGTCATCAATGTATCCATCCTGAGAGCAAAAAATGTCATCAATGTATCCATCCTGGGAGAAATGTCATCAATGTATCCATCCTGAGAGCAAAAAATGTCATCAATGTATCCATCCTGAGAGCAAAAAATGTCATCAATGTATCCATCCTGGGAGAAATGTCATCAATGTATCCATCCTGAGAGCAAAAAATGTCATCAATGTATCCATCCTGAGAGCAAAAAATGTCATCAATGTATCCATCCTGAGAGCAAAAAATGTCATCAATGTATCCATCCTGGGAGAAATGTCATCAATGTATCCATCCTGGGAGAAATGAATGTAAAAGAAAACTGGCTAAACAGCATGGTTCTTTTCAGAAAACTTCAATATTTTGTCCATGTCAAACACTTTGACAGCCTAAAGAAGACCATAATGGAAGGGATGATGCCAGGGTGACGAAGAAGAGGCAGACCAAGAAGAAGATGGACACAAAACAACATAAACCACCTGAACATGAGAGTAACAGAAGCAGGAAGTCCGGCTCAAGATCAACAGAAGTTTCGACAGTCTCTGATGACTGCTAGATCCTGTTCAGGATATACTACTTAATTATAACAGTATTCACATTACCAAGTATTCACATTGTCAACTATTCACATTACCAAGTATTCACATTGTCAAGTATTCACATTACCAAGCATTCACATAACTTAGTATTCACATTACCAAGTATTCACATTACCAAGTATTCACATTACCAAGTATTCACATTACCAAGCATTCACATAACTTAGTATTCACATTACCAAGTATTCACATTGTCAAGTACTCACATTACCAAGCATTCACATAACTTAGTGTTCACATTACCTAGTATTCACACTACAAAGTATTCATATTAACAAGCATTAACCGTACCAAGTATTCACGTTACTTAGTTTTCACATTATGTAGTAGTCACAATAAATAGTATTCACATTAACTATTATTCACATTTCGAAGTATTCACATTACTTAGTTTTCACATTACGAAGTATTCACATTAACTAGTATTCACATTATCTTGTAAGCAAATTGTGTCAACCCTTATGAGTGGAGCGGGGTCTGAAAACGTTGACAGTTGCCAACCGTTGACAAAGTATTTTTGGTGTATAAACCAATTCAATGTTTTGATTTTGAAAATGTTTCCAACAAATATGAACAAACACATGTATGTGTATCATACTTTCTTTCAGCTAAATATTTTTGATTCGTGTCGAGTAATTCTTGCTGCAAAATTAAACAGAGTGGGGGGGGGGGGGGGAAATCCCTAATTCCTGACATTTGTTGACGGGGGGGGGGGGGGGGAAGGCCGGGGTAAAATTGTCAAAAAGGATATATGGAGTAAATTACGGACAGCTCCAGCCCGTTAGATAAATGTAAAACATAACAACTGTGAACAAATAATTCAGATATTATAATTGTTTCATTATGTTATTCAATCACAACCAGTTAAAAAGTATTATTTAGTCATTGATCAGTTAATTTGTACCCTGTGTTGGTAGGTAAGTATCTTGTGTTACAGTACAAGTAAGCGCCGCCACGTAGTCGAGTTATTTCCCTTATCTATGGTTGTAAATTTCATGTTCATCATTTAATAATTTATACATTTATTTATTTTCTAGTTAGGGTTAGGATATTTGTTTTTATATAACTAACCACAACCTTAAATAAATAAATATTTCAATTATTAAAAAATGACCATGAAATTTACAAACATTGACAATGGAAATAATTAAATGTGGTGGCGTCTATTTGTACTGTACCGCATCTTTCAACCGCGGACGTGAGTCCAGTTTAGTTATGTCAGAGCTTTCTGAATCTTAAGTATATTGGAGGCTAAATAAGCGAACTACAGACCCCAATTTACTGGATGGAAACTAATTATAGTATGATTTTGAGACGGAAATCATATAAATACTAGGACAACTTTCTTTATTTGTTCTCAACCTTCCTTATTATTTCACTTGCTTACATTCATGACACAATTCCCAAGCTACGACTCACTAGATGATTCTTCTTCCAATGCTGGCTGTCCTGGTGATAGGATATCTCCTTACTTCACCGACGTTGATTGCGTTGTACATGATGGCTTCAATAGCCGAAGCTGTTGGAACACGATTTCACAGAAGAAATTAGATTGCTGTTCTCTTGTCGCTGACTAAAAATGATGATGAAATGTGATTGTTTTGCAAAAAAAAGAAAGAATATTTTTCCCCTCTCTCATTCCTTTCTCAAGTGTCTATCCAACTCTTCTTCGTGGCATCGTTTATTTATATAAGATATGTTTTTTTTTCTGTTTTCTCCACTGTGGAATATTTCTGTTGTCACACTTATTATTATTCTTTCTTATTCTTCCCAACCCTTTTTTTTTCTTTTCTTAATCTATCTTCCCATGCAATGTTTCTCTACATTTTTCCTTATGAGAGCTTGTCTATCTGCCATCCTCTATTCTCAAGCTTAATGACAACTCATTCACCCCTTCTCTCATTCCAGAACAAAAAAATTTCCAACTAGCCCATGTCTGTCCTGGCCAGGTTTCTGGAACTGATAGTTTTTGCGCGTGCACTTCCATCTTTGATTGATTGTTTGCGTGGTTAGATTAAATGCATCTTAACAATCCTCTCGCGGCTATTGCTGTTGTTAAAAACCAATGTTCGTTATTTTGTTTTATTACTTCTTTCTCGTTCGTGTTTTAAATTGTTTTGATTTCATATTTCTGTTTGAGCATGAGGAGATGTAAACAAATCAGGAAAGCATAAATCACCGGACTTCAGCGATAACATGCAACAAAAAAGAATATGTTTGTTAATAAAGTATTGTTCAGAATCACTTTGTAATGAATTTTTTATAATTGAATGGATTGCTGTTGTAAGTTGATTTTGATGTACGTTGTTCAGGTTCCAGAGTGTATACTCCTGTCACTAGCTTCAAATTGTGTGCTCTGTCGTTGTGAGCTCGTGGTGGTTTGATCCAACATAACCCAGAATTACGTGCAGCGAATCTCTTGCTTTCTGTAAGGGATGTATATATATATAATTTACGGTAACAACTTTTTGAGAGTAAATTTGAACTTCCCAATTGTCAAGAATTGTCAAGAATTGTCAAGAATTGTCAAGAATTGTCAAGAATTGTCATGAATTCAAGGACTGTCTGATTAACTGTATTAAACAATCGAAAATCCCCCCCCCCCCCCCCCCCCACAACAACAACAAAAAAGAGAAAAAAAAATTAGAAAATAAATACATGACCTGTTTCGCAATTTAAAAATTAAAAAACAATTTACAAATGGAAAAGATGTATTGGTGTATTAAATTCAGCTTTGTTGACTTCAATTTATGTCAATGCTCTCGTTAAAGACCGTCAAACGTTTTCTAAACTTCTTCCGTCCCCAGTCGTTGACGCAGCTTATGCACAGTCTACAAGTGTAAAAATGAACAATGTGTAATATGGACCAAAGAGTCTTGATAAATCATAAACGTTAGACAATAAATAAAGTGAACAACACATGGACAAACACAGCAGAACTACCAGCCAATATTGAGATAATGTCATATATATATTCTATATGCAAGACTCCGCCTGTGTTCCGTGTGTTGCAGGGACCTAATGTGGAGTAAAGAATAACAACAAGCTCTATCTTCATTGCATGTAGTAAGACACTAGGGAGGTTCTGGGTGAAGATAACTGTCTTCTTGCATATCGGATACCAGTGACCTAGACACCATGCTGAAGTCGAATGTGCCAGGCCAGAAGGTGCAGATATCGCACATAAGTTTTAGATCATGACACATTCCGTTCTCTGGACTTCATCCTGTTAGTCTGCAGGAACTTGATAGCGAAGAATAGGAATAATTGGGCAAAGTCTGAAAGACTTCTGTCTTGACCACAATAGCTCAGAGAAAGTGGCACAAGTCGGAGCTGCAGGGAAGTTAAGCATCCCGCAAAGTCTGAAAGACTTCTGTCTTGACCACAATAGCTCAGAGAAAGTGGCACAAGTCGGAGCTGCAGGGAAGTTAAGCATCCCGCAAAGTCTGAAAGACTTCTGTCTTGACCACAATAGCTCAGAGAAAGTGGCAGAAGTCGCAGCTGCAGGGAAGTTAAGCATCCCGCAAAGTCTGAAAGACTTCTGTCTTGACCACAATAGCTCAGAGAAAGTGGCAGAAGTCGCAGCTGCAGGGAAGTTAAGCATCCCGCAAAGTGCATAAAAATTGCAAATACTTCTGTGGGATCGACAAGAACACGCAAGTGACACTCAAATTAAATTTCTTTGCAGCAATGCAGCCACTGATTCATTCCATAACAAATTCTACCTGACAAAAGCAACCTGCTATATAAACAGTCTAGCAGACGAACGTCCATAAAATAAAGACAGAAGTCAGTAGATCTTTTTCTTCTTCGGCCCTCAATCTCAAACTCCCAGTAGATCTTTTTCTTCTTCGGCCCTCAATCTCAAACTCCCAGTAGATCTTTTTCTTCTTCGGCCCTCAATCTCAAACTCCCAGTAGATCTTTTTCTTCTTCGGCCCTCAATCTCAAACTCCCAGTAGATCTTTTTCTTCTTCGGCCCTCAATCTCAAACTCCCAGTAGATCTTTTTCTTCTTCGGCCCTCAATCTCAAACTCCCAGTAGATCTTTTTCTTCTTCGGCCCTCAATCTCAAACTCCCAGTAGATCTTTTTCTTCTTCGGCCCTCAATCTCAAACTCCCAGTAGATCTTTTTCTTCTTCGGCCCTCAATCTCAAACTCCCAGTAGATCTTTTTCTTCTTCGGCCCTCAATCTCAAACTCCCAGTAGATCTTTTTCTTCTTCGGCCCTCAATCTCAAACTCCCAGTAGATCTTTTTCTTCTTCGGCCCTCAATCTCAAACTCCCAGTAGATCTTTTTCTTCTTCGGCCCTCAATCTCAAACTCCCAGTAGATCTTTTTCTTCTTCGTCCCTCAATCTCAAACTCCCAGTAGATCTTTTTCTTCTTCGGCCCTCAATCTCAAACTCCCAGTAGATCTTTTTCTTCTTCGGCCCTCAATCTCAAACTCCCAGTAGATCTTTTTCTTCTTCGGCCCTCAATCTCAAACTCCCAGTAGATCTTTTTCTTCTTCGGCCCTCAATCTCAAACTCCCAGTAGATCTTTTTCTTCTTCGTCCCTCAATCTCAAACTCCCAGTAGATCTTTTTCTTCTTCGGCCCTCAATCTCAAACTCCCAGTAGATCTTTTTCTTCTTCGGCCCTCAATCTCAAACTCCCAGTAGA
Source organism: Meghimatium bilineatum (assembly GCA_034231615.1). Taxonomy (NCBI): domain Eukaryota; kingdom Metazoa; phylum Mollusca; class Gastropoda; order Stylommatophora; family Philomycidae; genus Meghimatium; species Meghimatium bilineatum. The sequence continues at coordinate 55,707,050 of CM067318.1, read as the reverse complement.
TCTTTTTCTTCTTCGTCCCTCAATCTCAAACTCCCAGTAGATCTTTTTCTTCTTCGTCCCTCAATCTCAAACTCCCAGTAGATCTTTTTCTTCTTCGGCCCTCAATCTCAAACTCCCAGTAGATCTTTTTCTTCTTCGGCCCTCAATCTCAAACTCCCAGTAGATCTTTTTCTTCTTCGTCCCTCAATCTAAAACTCCCAGTAGATCTTTTTCTTCTTCGGCCCTCAATCTCAAACTCCCAGTAGATCTTTTTCTTCTTCGTCCCTCAATCTCAAACTCCCAGTAGATCTTTTTCTTCTTCGGCCCTCAATCTCAAACTCCCAGTAGATCTTTTTCTTCTTCGGCCCTCAATCTCAAACTCCCAGTAGATCTTTTTCTTCTTCGGCCCTCAATCTCAAACTCCCAGTAGATCTTTTTCTTCTTCGGCCCTCAATCTCAAACTCCCAGTAGATCTTTTTCTTCTTCGGCCCTCAATCTCAAACTCCCAGTAGATCTTTTTCTTCTTCGGCCCTCAATCTCAAACTCCCAGTAGATCTTTTTCTTCCTCGTCCCTCAATCTCAAACTCCCAGTAGATCTTTTTCTTCTTCGGCCCTCAATCTCAAACTCCCAGTAGATCTTTTTCTTCTTCGGCCCTCAATCTCAAACTCCCAGTAGATCTTTTTCTTCTTCGGCCCTCAATCTCAAACTCCCAGTAGATCTTTTTCTTCTTCGGCCCTCAATCTCAAACTCCCAGTAGATCTTTTTCTTCTTCGTCCCTCAATCTCAAACTCCCAGTAGATCTTTTTCTTCTTCGGCCCTCAATCTCAAACTCCCAGTAGATCTTTTTCTTCTTCGGCCCTCAATCTCAAACTCCCAGTAGATCTTTTTCTTCTTCGGCCCTCAATCTCAAACTCCCAGTAGATCTTTTTCTTCTTCGTCCCTCAATCTCAAACTCCCAGTAGATCTTTTTCTTCTTCGGCCCTCAATCTCAAACTCCCAGTAGATCTTTTTCTTCTTCGGCCCTCAATCTCAAACTCCCAGTAGATCTTTTTCTTCTTCGTCCCTCAATCTAAAACTCCCAGTAGATCTTTTTCTTCTTCGGCCCTCAATCTCAAACTCCCAGTAGATCTTTTTCTTCTTCGTCCCTCAATCTCAAACTCCCAGTAGATCTTTTTCTTCTTCGGCCCTCAATCTCAAACTCCCAGTAGATCTTTTTCTTCTTCGGCCCTCAATCTCAAACTCCCAGTAGATCTTTTTCTTCTTCGGCCCTCAATCTCAAACTCCCAGTAGATCTTTTTCTTCTTCGGCCCTCAATCTCAAACTCCCAGTAGATCTTTTTCTTCTTCGGCCCTCAATCTCAAACTCCCAGTAGATCTTTTTCTTCTTCGGCCCTCAATCTCAAACTCCCAGTAGATCTTTTTCTTCCTCGTCCCTCAATCTCAAACTCCCAGTAGATCTTTTTCTTCTTCGGCCCTCAATCTCAAACTCCCAGTGGATCTTTTTCTTCCTCGTCCCTCAATCTCAAACTCCCAGTAGATCTTTTTCTTCTTCGGCCCTCAATCTCAAACTCCCAGTAGATCTTTTTCTTCTTCGGCCCTCAATCTCAAACTCCCAGTAGATCTTTTTCTTCTTCGGCCCTCAATCTCAAACTCCCAGTAGATCTTTTTCTTCTTCGGCCCTCAATCTCAAACTCCCAGTAGATCTTTTTCTTCTTCGGCCCTCAATCTCAAACTCCCAGTGGATCTCACTTGTAGAAGGACAATAGTCCTATTAAATGTCCAGGAGGATGTAGTCCAGAGCTTGGAAATGCGTTGTTCCGCCGTTTTATTTGCGCCAAAGGCTGGACATATCTGTCGTCGACAGTATGGTCATTAATGAAACAGTGGTCTTTCATGTGTTAAACATCTTCACCACCACCCCCTACCACTTCGCCTTATGACATCAGAACATGACATTTAGTACTAAGAAGGTAGGAGAAAGATTGGTAGCCCTACCGAGTTCTGCCCAATGATTTTCCACGAAAGTCATACAAATTTTCATGTAAATGAAGGATCTAAGCCCTTAGGTATGATTATGTATGTATTATATTATGTATAATATATATATATGTGTGTGTGTGTTTGTATATATATATATATATATATATATATATATATATATATATATATATATATATATATATATATATATATATATATATATATATATATATATATATATATATATATATATATACATATATACATATGTATTAATTAAGCCTATATATGCAAGGAAAGACATAAGATTTACTTAGTTTAATTTTGCATTGAAATTCTCATGAACAGAAGCAAAAAGTAAAAAAACGACGCGTAATATGATAAAATAGGGAATAAGAAACACACAAAAACGGTCATGCTGGAATATTTTATCCGGAACTGGAGAAGTAAAACTGCAAATTTCTTGTCTGTGATAGGTAAACACAACTGGAAATATCTGTGAGTGTATGTCAAACCAGAAGTGAATATTTTTTGTAGATTAAACGTCAGCTTATCATGATCAGAACGCCATGGTTGCTGTGGCTTCCCTCCAGCTGGCTCCATCTTCTAATTTAAGGATTAACACGTCGGGTTCCTTGTTTGTTATTTAGTTTTTATGCCGATTTTTCGGACAAAAATTGTGTCTTGAAGTGAAATAAAAACACACAATTATGGTTCATTTCTCAGAGTTGTGCGTATTTTTTCAATGTTGTCTGTGAAATTGGGAGCTGGAACTTTGTAAGTGACGTATCGGATTCATCGCAAACATATTAACATTCTATCAGGTTTCTAGTTAGATTCTATCTGGGTCGCAGAAATCTTAACATTGCATATGGGTCTTGGTCATTTAAGATTATATCTGTCCGACTGATATATTTACATTACATCTTAGGGCCAGGAAGTCCAGGATGTATTAATATTATTATCACTGCGGCCAGAAGTATTTATAATATTATTATAACGCTTGGTGTTTTAACACTTAACACTCTGTTTTAACACTCTGTTTTAACACTCTGTTTTAACACTCTGTTTTGGAGCGACCAGGTACACATTAAACGTACTAGATAGACGTAATTAAAATTATATTTTGATTCCTGTGTTGTCTCATTCAGAGTTGCCCGACATGTTGAAGTTCTATCTAATGACAGAACTGATGTCTTTGACAGAACTGATGTCTTTGACAGAACTGTTGTCTTTGACAGAACTGTTGTCTATGACAGAACTGTTGTCTTTGACAGAACTGATGTCTTTGACAGAACTGATGTCTTTGACAGAAATGATGTCTTTGACAGAACTGTTGTCTTTGACAGAACTGTTGTCTATGACAGAACTGATGTCTTTGACAGAACTGATGTCTTTGACAGAACTGATGTCTTTGACAGAACTGATGTCTTTGACAGAACTGTTGTCTTTGACAGAACTGTTGTCTATGACAGAACTGTTGTCTTTGACAGAACTGATGTCTTTGACAGAAATGATGTCTTTGACAGAACTGTTGTCTTTGACAGAACTGTTGTCTATGACAGAACTGATGTCTTTGACAGAACTGTTGTGTTTGACAGAACTGATGTCTTTGACAGAACTGATGTCTTTGACAGAAATGATGTCTTTGACAGAAATGATGTATGTGGCAGAAATGATGTCTGTAGCAGAACTGATGTCTTTGACAGAACTTATGTCTTTGACAGATCTGATGACTTTGACAGTTATTTGTTAATTCTTCGATCGAAGTTAACAGAGGCAATGGAAAGCTTCTAGTATATTTCTCATTGGAATAGCGACCAGAAAAATTGCTGATGCTCATGTTTCTCAAAGAGAAGAGCTCAAGATAAAGAGCTCAAGATAAAGAGCTCAAGATAAAGAGCTCAAGATAAAGAGCTCAAGATAAAGAGCTCAAGATAAAGAGCTGAAGATAAAGAGCTGAAGATAAAGAGCTGAAGATAAGCTTGAAGAAACTGAGATGTGGTTGATAAGAAGAGCGATGAAACATCCATGGACAAACAAAAACATCAATGTAGATGTTCTCTGTGATGTTGCAGTAAACATCAATGTAGATGTTCTCTGTGATGTTGCAGTAAACATCAATGTAGATGTTCTCTGTGATGTTGCAGTAAACATCAATGTAGATGTTCTCTGTGATGTTGCAGTAAACATCAATGTAGATGTTCTCTGTGATGTTGCAGTAAACATCAATGTAGATGTTCTCTGTGATGTTGCAGTAAACATCAATGTAGATGTTCTCTGTGATGTTGCAGTAAACATCAATGTAGATGTTCTCTGTGATGTTGCAGTAAACATCAATGTAGATGTTCTCTGTGATGTTGCAGTAAACATCAATGTAGATGTTCTCTGTGATGTTGCAGTAAAAATGACAAATTATAACATAAATTAGAATCAGTCAAGATTTGGCGTGAGATGAAAAACGCACAATGTGAACATTTAGTAACCATCGGAAAGATCAAGGAGAGAAAAAAACAGAGGAAGACAAAGAGAGAAATTTCTAGTTGGGTCATCACTGTGGCACTAAAAGATGTCACCAACTGAACATATTAACAACACAAAAGACAGAGAGTTGTGGAGAAACATGATCGGCAACGCCACTCAACATGGCGTTTAGCTGATTGATAGGTGTATAAGTAGCCACAATACCTTCTAACGAGAATGCTAACGGTCGCCAGCTAGTAGGACCATCAATTTGTATTTCATCTAGCTAGTAGGACCATCAGTTTGTATTCCATCCAGCTAGTTCGACCGTCATCTTGTACTCACGCCAGCTACTACGTCCGTCAGCTTGTACTCACGCCAGCTAGTACGCCCGTCAGCTTATACACCAGTCATCGTGTACTCGTATCAGCTAATACCCCCGTTAGCTAGTACTCCTGTCAGTCAATAAACGCGTCAGCTTGTACTCACTTCAGCTAGTATACCCGTAACTTGTACTCACTTCAGCTAGTATACCCGTAACTTGTAATCACTTCAGCTAGTATACCCGTAACTTGTAATCACTTCAGCTAGTATACCCGTAACTTGTACTCACTTCAGCTAGTATACCCGTAACTTGTAATCACTTCAGCTAGTATACCCGTAACTTGTAATCACTTCAGCTAGTATACCCGTAACTTGTACTCACTTCAGCTAGTATACTCGTAACTTGTACTCACTTCAGGTAGTATACCCGTAACGTGTATTCACTTCAGCTAGTATACCCGTAACTTGTAATCACTTCAGCTAGTATACTCGCAACTTGTACTCACTTCAGGTAGTATACCCGTAACTTGTACTCACTTCAGCTAGTATACTCGTAACTTGTACTCACTTCAGGTAGTATACCCGTAACTTGTACACACTTCAGCTAGTATACCCGTAACTTGTACTCACTTCAGCTAATATACCTTCAGTTTGTACTCCCGCCAGCTAGTACGCTCGTGAAATAATACTCCCACGGGGATAACATAATACTAAAGTATTAGTTACAATCGCCGAAGTCTTTTATGTCGGGTTTTTGGTGCAAATTAACGACAACATAACGCATTTCAGTTCTCTACTACATTCACCTGGAAATATAATAGAACTATTGACCAGCTACACAAGAGGACCGGTGTGAACCCCCCAAAAAAGGGGAAAAAAAACCAGTTTGATAAAAAAAACGGCAACACATTAGAGATAAAAGACTCTCAATCAATTTTAATGAAATAAAGTCGGTCTATTCGGATACAATATGACCTATTATCTTGTATAAATACGTGTCTTTAAATTATATCAGCCTATGTCTATATACAACAATGTCTAAACCTCTCTCTTCTGTATATATTGTTCTATCCCGCGCACTCAATGTTTTTTTGTAATTTTTGTTTGGATTTATTCAAACACCCCGTGCAGAGGCGTCCCCTAACTCATTGCCTTCACACAAAAGCACATTTATTCCAGAACACAACGTTTTCAAATCTTTGAATTCATCCCATTACAATTCATCCAATATTTTTTTTCTGCCATGAATCCTCAGATCTTTCTCACACACACACACTCTCTCTCTTTCATTCTCTCTGTTTTTCCCTCCTTGTTGCTATGTGGATTTCTTTTCTCTCTTATTTCTCCTCAAGAGATCCTTCTCTAGTTCTCTGAGCTGCCAAGTTTTTCTGTGCTCACAATGCCTAGTTGTCTTGGATAACATTTTTTCATCCCTGCTTTTCTCTATTTCTTCCTGTTTCCCTAGAATCAAAGACAATCTCCTCGGGCCTCCGGGAATCTTTTGAAGGCATACACAGATGAATGCTGGAAAGGAAAGGGGGAAGCTTTGAGAAAAGAAAGGACACCACCATTCTTAATTTGCATTCGTTCCCGAAAAATGGTCCCAGCATAACAAAAGCTTAAGCCTCCTTTGCTTAATTTGTCCTTACCTCTCCCTGTCTATGAAACCGCTTGCTGCCAGCAGTGTTAGACATGACATGGAGTTATTGTGAATACAACACTAACGACAGGTACACGTGCGGACAGATAATCAGATAAAAAATAGAGATAAGAACAGAAAGATAAGAAATAAATATAGTGGTATCATGTCATTGAATATCGGGAATTAGTAAATTATAAATAATATTTGTCTCTATAAAGACTTGGAAAATCGATAATGCACAACATTGGGGAAGTATACGTTTATTTATTTGTCAGGATAGTATTCAGTAATGCGTATAGTTGGTAGAGAATAATTAAGTTTAACTGTCTAGTTGGGACGGAATAATTTAGTTTAATTATCTAGATGGTGAAATGTAATTGAGTTTAATTGTCCAGTTGGCAAATAATAATGTGGATTACTGATCTAGTTGACAATAAATAAATACGTTTAATTATCTAGTTGGCAAAAAATTATTTAAATTTATTTATCTAGCTGGTAAAGAATCATCATCAACAAGTGCCGTCTCCGCAATGAAGGTTGGCTGCAACGTATCTCCAACATCTCCTGTCTCTTGTCTTGGTGGTGCACTCTGCTAGACTGTAACCTGTCCATCGTGTAATGTTACTCTCCCACTTGTATCTCTGCCTATCTCTTACTCGCTTCCCTTTGACTTTACCCTCAAATAAGGTCTTCAATAGGGTGTCATGTCTTTTAATGTGTCCAAAATATTTTATTTGCCTGATCTTTATTTCTCTTAGTAGTTATTTCTTCATATTAAGTGTCTTTAGCACCTCTTTATTTGTTTTCTTCTCTTTCCATGATGTTCTCCCGATTCTTCTATATACCCACATCTCAAAGGCATCAATTTTGTCTTCTAATTGTTTATTTAATGTCCATGTTTCTGAGCCATACATTAATATGGAATAGATGTAGCATTTTATAATTCTCATTTTTAACTAGTTTGTAATTTGTTTAGATATTAATAATTTCCTCATGTCATTGAAGGTACTTTTAGCCATTCCTATTCTACTTTTAACTTCTGTTTCACACCTGCCATCATTTGTGACTATGTGTCCAAGATATTGATACTGTTTTACGTGTTGTAGTTTCACTCCCTGTATGTTTATGTTTACCTCCTGTTCTTCTGTGTCTTTACAGATTATTATGGTTTTTGTTTTTTGAATGTTTATATCCAGTCCATATTCATTACTTGATTTATTGACTTGATCTATTAGTCTTTGTAGTTCATGTTCACTTTCTGCCAAAAGAACAGTGTCATCTGCATATCTAATGTTGTTTATTATCCTCCCATTGATCTTGAGTCCTGGTGTGTCTTCTATATTTTTAAAGATATTCTCTGTGTAGATATTAAATAGGCTTGGTGATAAAATGCATCCTTGTCTTACCCCTCTTCTTATTTCTATGTATGGAGAGTAGCTGTTTTCACACTTTATTGATGCAGTTTGTTTCCAATATATATTTCTAATCAGCCTGATGTCTTTCCCATCTATGCCTATTTCTTTAAGACATTTGATTAATTTTTCATGTTGGACTCTGTCAAATGCCTTGTTGTAGTCTATGAAGCAAATATAGATACTTTTCTGGACTTCTATATATTTAGGAATTTTCAAGTGGCTTATGTGGTTATTGCAGCAGTATTTCATCAATGAAGCATGAGTTAATTATAAAATAATGACAAATTAATATGATGTCCGCCATATATTTCTACACATTGACAATGGAGATGGATTGTGTCGACGTTGTATTTGAGATAGAGGTCTGAAACATTCGTCTCTAGCATCTAATAATAAGTAATTGATGCATCTTAGTTTGTCACCAGCAGCACCTTATTTGTCCAGACCTACCTTCCTTTATTCATTTATTCCATAGTGTGATGATATCCACTAGAGTAATACCTTGGGCTAACATGGATAAGCGTGCTCATATAGTACATCTAATATGGATAAGTGTGCTCACATAGTACATCTAACATGGATAAGTGTGTTCACATAGTACATCTAACATGGATAAGTGTGCTCACATAGTACATCTAACATGGATAAGTGTGCTCATATAGTACATCTAACATGGATAAGTGTGCTCACATAGTACATCTAACATGGATAAGTGTGCTCACATAGTTCATCTAACATGGATAAGTGTGCTCACATAGTACATCTAACATGGATAAGTGTGCTCACATAGTTCATCTAACATGGATAAGCGTGCTCATATAGTACATCTAACATGGATAAGTGTGCTCACATAGTTCATCTAACATGGATAAGTGTGCTCACATAGTACATCTAACATGGATAAGTGTGCTCACATAGATCATCTAACATGGATAAGTGTGCTCACATAGTACATCTAACATGGATAAGTGTGCTCACATAGTACATCTAACATGGATAAGTGTGTTCACATAGTACATCTAACATGGATAAGTGTGCTCACATAGTACATCTAACATGGATAAGTGTGCTCACATAGTTCATCTAACATGGATAAGTGTGCTCACATAGTACATCTAACATGGATAAGTGTGCTCACATAGTACATCTAACATGGATAAGTGTGTTCACATAGTACATCTAACATGGATAAGTCTGCTCACATAGTACATCTAACATGGATAAGTGTGCTCATATAGTACATCTAACATGGATAAGTGTGCTCACATAGTACATCTAACATGGATAAGTGTGCTCACATAGTACATCTAACATGGATAAGTGTGTTCACATAGTACATCTAACATGGATAAGTGTGCTCACATAGTTCATCTGACATGGATAAGTGTGCTCACATAGTACATCTAACATGGATAAGTGTGCTCACATAGTACATCTAACATGGATAAGTGTGCTCACATAGTACATCTAACATGGATAAGTGTGCTCACATAGTTCATCTAACATGGATAAGCGTGCTCATATAGTACATCTAACATGGATAAGTGTGCTCACATAGTTCATCTAACATGGATAAGTGTGCTCACATAGTACATCTAACATGGATAAGTGTGCTCACATAGTTCATCTAACATGGATAAGCGTGCTCACATAGTACATCTAACATGGATAAGTGTGCTCACATAGTTCATCTAACATGGATAAGTGTGCTCACATAGTACATCTAACATGGATAAGTGTGCTAACATAGTTCATCTAACATGGATAAGTGTGCTCACATAGTACATCTAACATGGATAAGTGTGCTCACATAGTACATCTAACATGGATAAGTGTGTTCACATAGTACATCTAACATGGATAAGTGTGCTCACATAGTACATCTAACATGGATAAGTGTGCTCACATAGTACATCTAACATGGATAAGTGTGCTCACATAGTACATCTAACATGGATAAGTGTGTTCACATAGTACATCTAACATGGATAAGTGTGCTCACATAGTACATCTAACATGGATAAGTGTGCTCACATAGTTCATCTAACATGGATAAGGGTGCTCACATAGTACATCTAACATGGATAAGTGTGCTCACATAGTACATCTAACATGAATAAGTGTGCTCACATAGTACATCTAACATGGATAAGTGTGCTCACATAGTACATCTAACATGGATAAGTGTGCTCACATAGTACATCTAACATGGCTGCTGATAATGAAACAGCTTTTGAAATCAAAGTCTATGATATGATATAATATATTATCAAATGGTTGCAGAGAATAGAGCGACGCTATGATATAACATGAATATGATAGAATCTGACTACGATAAACGGGGATTTGGAAGTGAATTTACCTGTTACATCCCATAGAAGGTAAAGTAATGTAGATTACATGCTGAAATCGGATGTGTATTGCGAAGTGGTGCATATATCGCGTTTCAGCTGTAAACTATGACATGAACGGTATACACGTTACTACAATCAATATAATTTTGAGAACGAAAACAGACAAATATGTGTATATTAAAAAAAATTTATTAACAGCCAACACATGGGCTGCATATGAGAACACGCTAAAACAACTACTCAACCGCCTGCATGTGAGGAAACGCTTAAATAGTTACTCAACCGCTTGCATATGAGCAAAAACAGCTACTAAACCACTCGCATATGAGGTAACCCTAAATTCTACTTAACCGTCTGCTGCACAAGGTTAAACGCAAAAACAGCTACTCAACCACTTGCATTTGCGGAAACGCACAAACAGCTACCGAACCGATTGCATGCGAGGAAACTTTAAAATTAATCTACCGATTGTAGCATATGAGGTTAAGCAAAAACAGCAAATTAACCGCTTCCATGCGAAGAAATTCTAACGTAGCTGCTCAATAGCTTACATATGACGGTACAACAGAAAAAGAAACAATTAAAGTAACAAGTTCAGTATACAACAACCAGGATAATTTAACATGTTAATAAACAGTCTAAAAAATCATATTTTCATATTCTACACGTTATTGAGAGAATTAAGATGGTTTTGACATGGATATAAGCGGTGTATACTCATTAATCAATGTCGTGGAGACAGGAAGATTAACCGCAACGGAATATGTGCCAAAAGACTGCTTAGCGACAATGTTTTACGGACAAACGGAATATGTGCCAACAGATTGATTATCGACAATGTTCTACAAAATTGATGGTGCAGGTAAGTCACACAGACTTGCTAACCTGATAACTACCTGCAGGTAGGTTCATTAAGAGGTGGTCGTCCGTCGGATTCGACGATGACCATTCAAAATTATCTGGTGGAAATGATGATTCTTGATTAGAAACTGGCCTCACAGTACGTGGGGCATTCCCATAAGTGCTCTGCCCTCTGTTCCAGCAGCCGTCCGACTCGATGGTGTTTCGAGTCTAATGCCACCGAAACAGACGTCGACATTAGGGCACAACTCTGATCCTAGTGACAGGTTTCTTTGTTGTTCCACCCACCCACGTCGTGCCTGCAACTAGCTCACGCACAACATCGGCCCGTCGGAACAACATGGTAACTGTTATCGAAGGTTACGACTACGGGATTGTATAGATGACGTGCCATGAAGCTTATATAAGAAGATAACCTCAATATAAAGGCATGTCATCTACTAAGGTTTTCTGTTGCATGGTTGATTTGTCTAGTGAGGTATTGGTGAGACCCACAGATGCAACCACATGCACAAATTGTGAAGATGACGTCTGCTGTGGTGTTTTGCTGTGGATAAGGAGTCATATATAGGTCTATGGCATCACCTCGAAGCGTGGCAACCGGGGTCTGAATTCTATTTCTGGATGCAAGGAATAGAGCTATTGTATTCTTTCCAGACGACTAAGAAAGTTGAAGGATGGTCTGGCAATCTGTCACTTGTGACAAAATATTATCATTGTGAGATCTTCCTCAATTTCCTACTGTTATCTTCAATCAAGTCATCCTAAATGGATGTCGAAGAGGTGCATGTCAGCGATCATTGCACCTTTCGTTTTTTGCAAGAGAATCTTAGGTGACTGGAAATGCTAAACGCTGCCATCAATGTGTACGTGTCAGGAAATCTGATAGAGAAATGATGAAATAGTTGGCAAAGGACTGTGAGCTGTTGACAGAATCTAGTAATCCTAGGATACTAGCACACTGAAATAACTTCCTTCGGGGACTAAACTTTCATAGATAACCACTCCCCCATCCCGTTGCACATACACGCTATTGAGAACTTGCATGGGCCAGGGTATCAACTCAACTACAGAACTTACATGGGCCAGGGTATCAACTCAACTACAGAACTTACATGGGCCAGGGTATCAACTCAACTACAGAACTTACATGGGCCAGGGTATCAACCCAACTACAGAACTTACATGGGCCAGGGTATCAACTCAACTACAGAACTTACATGGGCCAGGGTATCAACCCAACTACAGAACTTGCATGGGCCAGGGTATCAACTCAACTACAGAACTTACATGGGCCAGGGTATCAACTCAACTACAGAACTTACATGGGCCAGGGTATCAACTCAACTACAGAACTTACATGGGCCAGGGTATCAACCCAACTACAGAACTTACATGGGCCAGGGTATCAACCCAACTACAGAACTTACATGGGCCAGGGTATCAACCCAACTACAGAACTTACATGGGCCAGGGTATCAACCCAACTACAGAACTTACATGGGCCAGGGTATCAACCCAACTACAGAACTTACATGGGCCAGGGTATCAACCCAACTACAGAACTTACATGGGCCAGGGTATCAACCCAACTACAGAACTTACATGGGCCAGGGTATCAACCCAACTACAGAACTTACATGGGCCAGGGTATCAACCCAACTACAGAACTTACATGGGCCAGGGTATCAACCCAACTACAGAACTTACATGGGCCAGGGTATCAACCCAACTACAGAACTTACATGAGACTTACATATAGAACTGAGAAGATCCCTTGCTTTTGTCAGAAAGGCTATGGGGCTGTAAAATGCTACCTGCTCACAGCTAAAAGAATTATTTCAATATCACCATCATCATGTTATCACCTGGCTGAGAGTAGCGAAATATGCAGACATGTCAATTACTGGCTGGAGAGAACATGTGGGAAGACATTATGAAATGAATGTAATTAGTTAACTTAGTCGTCGGATCATCATCGCTGCAAACTGGACACGTCCATCACTGCCGAAGACGGATGTTTCGGACCTTTGGCACAAAGAAAACGGGGACACAATACATTTCCATTCTCTGGACTACATCCTGCTGGAAATTTAATAGGACCATCGTCCCGCTACAAGAGAAATTCAGCAGCAGTTTGAGAATGAACGCTGAAGAAGAAGAAGGACACGTCCTTAGCAATTCCGATCTCTCCTTGAGTGTATCCGCCATTACACTTCTACTGACAGTAGGTTAAATAAGTTGGGCTCACAGGCGGAATGTTATAGTACGCGTCTCGGACTTCCAAGGTAATACCGGGTTCAATCACGCCGCATGCAACTGTGCATTAGGACCGCTCATAAAGCAATGACAACCTACTGAACGTAATTATATTTCCTAATAAATTACTATATCATACAAAAAATGCTAGGTTGTAGGGTAATTCCTGGATACGATATGTTACGGTCAAGGTAAAGCGACGTTTCAGTCAAGTTTATTACCGATTGTGAGATAATGTTCAATACTAATAATAACAATAGCAATAATAATAGTTAAAATAACAATATCAATAATAATAATACTAACATGAATAATGCTACAACAACAACAAATACTACTAGTAATAATAATACTAAAAGTATTCTTCAAAAATAATAATAATTATTATAACAGTAGTACTACTTATAATAATAATAATAACAAGAATAATATTAATATTAATAGTTAATAAATATGATCAATAACAATGACATTGATAATAATAATAATAATAATAATAATAATAATAATAATAATTATTATTATTAAATTTAATACTAATAATAATAATAGTAACGCTAATGTTAATAATAATAATAAATCTACAATAAATACTACTACTACAACTGCTAATAATAATTAATAATAATAATAATAATAATAATAATAATAAAATTAATACTAATAATAATAATAATAATAATAATAATAATAATAATAATAAAATTAATACTAATAATAATAATAATAATAATAATAATAATAATAATAATAATAATAATAAAATTAATGCTAATCATAATAATAGTAACGCTAATGATAATAATAATAATAATAATACATCTGCAATAAATACTACTACTACAACTGCTAATAATAATTAATAATAATTATTAATAATAATAATAATAATAATAATAATAATAATAATGAATTCATTGTCCATTCATGTGGTATCGGCACCACATTGGAGTCATCAGCAAATATAAACCGCCAAACATCCTCCGGGTTATCCATACAGATTAGTGTAGATAATTCATGTGCTGATGATTCTTTGATGTTATTAAGCTGATATTTTCTGGCCACATCTTGTCCGTCTACCTTCCACTGTTTGCTGCTGGATAATTTTCAAATGTGAATGGCGCCGTTATATTTCCGGGAGACCTAAAACCTTGAACAAGAAAACTAGAGTGAAGAAGAAGAAAACTAAAATCATGGACACAAACATTAGAAACATGACATGTCATGTGACTTATTCTCTCCAGAACGTTGTCTTCGTAATGAACTCTCTGAACCCATCCTGTCTTGGGCGATGCGGCTTGCATTTTCTAGCGATGTATTCATTTTATCTTTAATTTTGTCAGTCCATCGTCTTCTTCGTTTCTCCTTTCTCCTCTCGCCCCCCCCCCCGATACGCTGCCCTCCATTAGTTGTCTTTCTAAACAGTTGTGTCTCTTAATATGACCAAACAGGTGTAGTACTATTTTTTTTAAATTGTGTTTAGTAACCAACACTCTGGAATCTTCAATGTGTTTATAATATCTGAGTTTCTCTTATTTCTCTCCCATGAAATTCTAAGTATCTTTCTGTAGAATTTCATCTCAAAATGGTTGATCTTCTTCGCCGCTGTTTTAATTAGGGTCCATGTTTCACAGCCGTATGTTGCAACTGGAAAAATAAAAGTTCGTAACATTAGCAACTTCGTTTCTATTTCGTTGTTTCTCCCTATGTTTTTCCACCGTGTACTTGTTGTACCGTGTACTTGTTGTACCGTGTACTTGTTGTACTGTGTACTTGTTGTACCGTGTACTTGTTGTACCGTGTACTTGTTGTACCGTGTACTTGTTGTACCGTGTACTTGTTGTACCGTGTAAAGAAACATGACAAGAACACTAAAATCGTTGACAATAACATGAGAAATATAAATGGAAACGCTGATCTCCTAGCAAGGAATGGGGGGGGGGGGTCATTGGAGCAAATAGAAAGTGATAATACGTACTATGAAAGTAAGACCATGTTAAAAGCAGAATATAAGAAAAAGTGAAAGCAGATGCACCCAACTGCAGAACCAAATGACCCCTACCATCAAATGTTACGCAAGGAACAAACCATCATCTTCAGACTACAACGGGCTGAGAAGTCACATGTTCTGAAAACTGAAGATTGGCGACACAGATCTGTGCAACTGTGGACTGAGCCCAGAGACTGCAGAACACATTCTTCATGACTGTCAATTCCAAGAAGCAATGGAGAAAATATGTCCTACTGAGACAGCACTTCTTCCAGACTTGATGGGGTTCCATGGATGACCTGAAGCGAATCACAC